>OMLB01055024.1:0-30477 GCA_900302555.1 Myripristis jacobus
CAAGGATTTTAGAAGGCCTTCCACTGGTATAGCTTTACTCAAACAACACAATATATTCATGGAGACAAGTACAGCTTGAGTTATCGCTAACAGTTTATCACATTTTCAGAATTCAACCCATGAAGCCTCCATTGTCTCCGACCAGGAGCATCATGAGAAAAATGTCGGCCAGTGTATCCTCATCACTGCCAAAACATGGACCCCAAGACCACAAAGCTATGCCTCCTGCTACCTATAAACCATGCTGCCACCCAGCAGACCACACACATTCACCCAGGCTTCGGCAGCGTGGAGACCAAGGCGGTGACCCGTGTAAAGAAAATATCTGTTCACGGAGTTACAGTAGCTGTGCCGTGTTTTGCCCGGGCCAGTTTAACAACCAGAGCTCAACAGGTGCTGCAGTAAGTTTGGAGATTACTGTGTCTGTGTGCAGCTACCTGCACACACAGTCTGTCTGTCTCATAAAGTGATGTGATTTCCTTTCTTTGTTGTTGTCAGTGTCACATTTAACACACCTACAACACTGCACACACACTAAGTTTGAGATGTAGTGCAAGTCAAGCACACACAAAATAAATCCAGCTGAGTTGCAAAGACACACAGTACGCTATGTGTATAATGAAAAGAAGTACCAACAGCATTTTGATTTTTAAAAAAACATTTTTATAGATAGGTAGAACAATAGAATAGAACAAAGGATCAAATCAAAACAACAAATGAAAAGAAGCAAGTCGGGCAGGTGAGATTTAAAAAAAAACCCTCATAGAACCTCACCTCAATAAACATAACAAGTACAAACATGAAATAATCAACAAAAGTAAGCAAACAAGCACACTCAAAGTTAAAAAAAAATCAAATATAAGGTAAGGTACACAGGGTTAACAAAATACATGTTATTGATACTGTACTATAAATCATAATCTTAAGTGACATGTGCTCAAATAACATAAACAGCTCTTAGCAGCACTTTATAACCAATCCTTCCCCCAAAGCTAAAAAAAAATGCTGGCATCTATGGGCTGGAGCCTTGAAAATAATCCTCACAGAACACATTTCAGAAAGAAGTATAATATGCCATGTCACACAGGCTTATGTAAGTGATGAGCATAATGTCAGTAGTCCAGTGTGGTTCTTCACTCTAACCACAAGCGCTGTGAGGACTCCCACCACAGTCCTTGTTAATAAGGGCTCTGTGAGGAGAGAGGAGGTCAAACAGAGTGCTCCAGCTGCACATGAGGATGAATAGCATACAGGGGGATGATGGGCAGAGGTGTGGGGGCGGGGTGTGAGGACCAGGGGAATGCTCAGGACAGAGGAGGGTCTCCAATCCAGGCCAAAAACAACAGAGGAGCAGTGCGGATGCTCCCTGCAGGCTGCCCATCCCCACCCCACAGACTCCTGACTGGGGTGGAGGAAGAGAGACAGCTACAGAGAAAGAGAGGGAGAGAGGAAAGGAGGGGAGAAAGTGCTGGCAACCATCATGTCGGTCTTCTCTCTGCATTGTTGGGAAACACATACATGAGAGAGACGCTGGAAGGAGCCGACCTGCACTGCTGAGCAGAAAAACAGCAATGAGATAAAAACGGAGGTTACAACATAGAGAAATGTGGTGATTTACAATTGCATCACTGCACTTTCCCATCTATCAGAGGCAGGTCAGGTAGTTTTCAACCCAGCAACCATACAGCACAATATATTCAAAGGGATTCAAACAGCTTTTGCAGGCAGTCAATCTTAAATTATGTGAGACAGTAACGACACTTACTCTCCTCTGAACTGCAGCTGTGTTCCTGTCTCCCCCAGAATTCTGCTCACCTCCGCTCTTCCCAGTGTGTCAGTTAGAGGTGACCTCCTCCTCCCTAAGTCAGACCAATCTGTCAGGACACAATAGGCTACCTCTCCAGCTATGTTGTTTTTGGAATGGGAACCCCTCAGCCCCTGAAATTTGCCAAGAAGACACCCTTGCGCTGATTAATCTCCCCCAATCTCAGCTCGCGCTCATTACGTAGATTTCACATGGTGTTCTTAGGGGTTGTTTACTTGTGCTCTTTAATCTGGAAGTGACTGACGGCCATGGACACCCAGCTGGGGCTCTCCTCAAGCTTGGAGGGGGGGGCACCCTCTCTCACATACCATATATCGACTTAGAACTGGATGATCATGTTGCTGGATGTTTGAAGTGTTCACTTCACTTTGTGTGTAAGGATCCTGAAAAATGATCAGAGTGAAGGCGCATTGTCTCAGCTTTACAGTAGTTTAGAGTCTGCTGAAAACATTACTGGCTGTTGTGAATTGTGGACACCTGCAACCTGTGGCTCTGCTCACCATGTGTTGGCTGTTCTCAAGGTCATAGTAGGTAAGAGGAATGTGTCTACATCACAGCAATAACCTCAGACAACTGTGCCAGTATACGCCCCTATGTTAAGTATTCTGAAGCATTCATAATCATTTAAATCGGCCAATTTTTTTTAAAAGGATTGCTTATACAGTGGAAAGGCTTCAAATTTGAAGACTGAATGCAGTTGTTGGAGCTGATGCGGTTCACTAAGAATGCTGAGAATATTGTTTATGAAAACCTATCACTCGAGGCTGAGTAGTGAAGGGCTCACTACTGAAATGTCAGAATTACCCTGTGCAGCAAACCTCACCATTCCCATGCCTCACCAGCTCTCCATCTGTTTCTTAGATTATTGATGAACTGAGAGCGTCACGGTTGGTACATCAGCCCCGTCAACAGACACACTCCCCCCAGACCATCACAGTACACCTGACAAAACCTTTCACTGCAAGATAGGATGTGATCACATCAACAAAAATAAACCCATCTAGCAGGGGAAACTGGAGAGAGGCTGACTTTTAGGTTGTGACCTTTCCTATCTGCTGTGCAACCCAGTGGACGTGTTCATCAGGAAGACTGTGCTTATTTCTCTGCTCTAATTTTCTTCATGCTTTATCACAGGGTTCTGCATTGACGGAATTAGATTTTTATAAGGGTGGCTGATGGAAAAAGTGAGAGTGAGAGTGCAGTGAGGTGTCCAAGGATGTGGATGAAGCCCAGCAAACCATAGAGATTACTCACAAAGCCACTCTTCCAAACACTTCAGTTTTTCTTCTCTCTGTGAGTCATTTGGTAATAGAGTTTCCTCTTCCCAGCGGTGGTCATGGGAAGAGGCTCCAAGCAGGCACTTAGTCAGAAGAAAGGCATTGAACTCTGGGAAAGAATCAGCACCTTGTAACATACACTACAAACAATTCCTATTAAAACGAGGGCTATTAAAATTGAAAACACCCAGAGTTATAAGTGGGTCACAAAACAACTAAGAGTTTCTACATTTTGTGTGATAGATTCATGGCCAGAATAATAAGACTGAATTACACAACCCATATTTTTATTTATTTATTTTTGTTGTTTTTGAGCTTCAAAGGATGAGACATTGAATTTGTGGCCTGACTTTATTTTTGTGGAAAGTGCATTTTGTTTTTAGACAGAAAATGTGCTGTATAATACCACTGATGCAGCCCAATCCGGTGAATTATTTTGGTAAAGAAGGACAATGGATTTACTGTAGGCGGTGACTCCAAAAAGGACAAACAAGTGAGTCAATGAATCTCTGATTCATGCTGCTGCTGCTATGATCTTGTCACGAGTGTCCATTGCTGTGTATTGAGAGTCCAGTCTTATTGCAGTTGTCTCAACAGTAATCCATCACAATGCCAGTGAGAAATGAAGTGTGGCCATAGAAACAGTAAACTCTTTGATAACTTTTTTCTACTTTTGTAATTGCTGAACTTTCTCTTCTTTCACATCATCCATTACCAAATTATTAGGGTGCAATCTGAAGGGGAGGTAGGGAACGGAGGGAGGGGTGGGGGTTGTAGGAGACACCACCAGTACCTTTACAGCAAGCATAAATCAAAAGGCTAATAAATTGAAAGCTAAATGACTTCTTGCCCTCAGCATATATCATGGAGGGAAACCAAATGAAGCCTTATATACCCCAGAGGACAGAGGAATGCTTCTGTTCGTAACAGTGATTTGTGGACAGCTCTCATGGCTGTTGGCTTCAGAAATCAGAGCCTGAAGAAAGACTTCAAACTCTTTGGACTCCACTTACACTAACAAGGCAAAACATTGTGTGCAACAAGGGCTGAGCAAACATACATAACTAAATTGTCATGTTTTAAAATGTTTACATAGGTCTTCTTTACATGTCCAAAACATGTCCAAGAATTGATATCTTTAACTACACTGTTTTTTTTTTTAACAATAGGCTGTACACCTTTATTTTATATCTAACAGCTTTATTAATTCATTGGTTGCTATATGTGAGTGGAATTTCAACTGGAATCATGACATTTCATAACAAAGAAACAAACACATTAAAAAAATCTCATAAATTTGCAGATTAAGACAGTTTTTAGGTAGTGAGTGACGTGAGAGTGTATTGCAAGAGGCAGAGGAAAGTAAATTAAGAAAGAAACATGATATCTGAAAGTGAATGTTTCACTTTGTTGTCAGACATCAACATTATTAGCACTCCATCTTTGTATGATCACAGTATGGAGAACTCAGGCAATTTGTTTTCTGTATTGCTATCATATGAAATTATGCATTAGTTCTATCCTTTTCATTGTCTACAAACCATGACATGAATATAAGTTCCCTTCTTATTCAGTACCTGAATGGCTGTTGGGTGACAATAGCAGGTCAGAGTTGGCTCTTTGTAATTGCAGCGTAGGATTCAAATGAACTCCAACACCAATACAATGGCGCCACCCCCTGGATTAAAAGCGCCTGCTCTAAAATGTCAAGTTTGCTTCCAGTTTTATGATGGCTTTGATTGTGTTTCTAGGCTACAGAAATTAATGTATATGTTCTGTATTGCAAGGGTTATTTTGATATTCACCACAGCAAGGCAGAGACATTTTTTCAAGGATCAAATCACCATGAAAATGAGCACCTGAAAGTGATGCTGTAAAAATCACTTAATGTTGTTTGTATGTATTCTCAATGGGAAAAAAAGTTCTTTTAAATGATGGTACACGGGCTCATGTCATACTGTATCAATCATTTTATCAGAAAACATCAAATTTTGAGGACAAGAAAACAACGAAAAATACATCTAAAATATATAATGACTGGTGTTTTTTTTTTTTTTTTTTTTTTTTTTTTTTTAAATAAACCCATTATCCAAATTCTGGTGCAAAGCAAAAAGAAAGGAATACAGTAATGGACTTTGAGCTGGGACGATAGCCAGACACATCAGCATTTTCAGCTATTTTTTTCCTCTAAAAGAAAATATAAGAAAAACATAGCCTGTCAAGCTTTCACCAAATCCACCTGGATCAGAGTGGCAATCGATTTATGTGCCAGATTTTGGTGAGACATGCATTGTTTATGAGGTCTCACCCTGTCCAGCGTCCCGATGAAGACAAGGATGTACATGAGACAAACAGTTTCGCCTTACAGGAAGCTCTGGCCGCTCTGAGCACTTCCCAAGATGCAATCTGTATTTGGAATTTGCCACGGACGAAGCGGCCAGGGAATACACATGAACTGCGCTGTAAAAACATGAGGTATCTCTTTCCTCAGCAGAGAGAGCTTCAGCCTCTTGGATGTAGGCCTAGTTAAATACATTAATGCAATTTTATATGTTCCAGTCGACGAGGGCGCACAAGTCAGAGAACATTTTCAACAACATAATGTCACAGTCTGTTCTACACAAGAATCAGCAGGCTCCTCGGCTTCTGTAACAAAGATGTATTCTGCTTTCAAGAAGGCTTAAAAACAACTCCATCCTATTGTCAACACACAAGGAAGGCCCGCAGGTAAAAAGAGGGTGCTTCCACATGTGCAATCCTTAGGATTAATAAGCAATCACTGACTTAAAGGGAGGACTGACAGTCACAAAGAGTGCCTAACTTGTTGGTAATTCACAAGGAACAGTAGCTATGGGCAAGATGACTGACAACAAATACGAGCCATTCTGACTGATCAACCTATGGTGTAATATTTCTGTCTTAACAGCAGCCTGAATGCTAAAAATCACCAGTTCTTCATGCTCAATGCATTGCAGGGTTTTTTTGTGCTAAAAATATTATGACAATTTTTTTTGGTGTAGGCCTATCTACTCTTCCTCATCACACCTTGTGTATTTCCACTTCAGTTTTTGATTTCCTGTATTTCTCAGAATGTCTTTCAAGAAACCCAGAAAAGGAATTCTAATCTTCTACAATGGGAATCTCACTGTAACTTCTCAAAACGGCAACAAAAAAGTAACCCACAATTCAAATTCACACAATTGATGCTACTTTGTGAATTTTGTTTCATGGAACAAAATGTAATCAGCGATGTAGTGTATCACAAAACCTATCACAAAATGACAGACTATTGATGTTTGATCGATGTCTCATGTTATTTTGTCCCAGGAGCTGCACAGATCTTCTGTGCTCATTCCTCTTCTGCCTCACTGTCAGGGGCTTTGCTGTGTCAGTAGTTATTGGTTAGAAATATTGTATCTGTAATATTTCTTGCTAAATTTCCCTCTTTGTCAGTCTCTCTCCCTCTCTGGCTTGAGTTCAAAACATGTCTAACTTAAGTGGCTTACAGGTACAAATTGCCAAGACAGTGTCATCAGTTTGAAACAGTTCTCTAGAGTCAACTGCTGTTTAAAATGGCTTTCTGTTTCCACACAGACAGCCTGACCGCTTGGACACTTTAACAAAATTGTATTACCCAGGGACTCCAGGGGAATGTTTTGCAGAGCTGGAAAATATGTGTCAGTATCATTTTACACACAAAACACAAAAAGAAGGTTAGGAGGTTTAATTGTGTTTGCATAAAATATGAAAACTGTTGTCTTTCATTATCAGGGACTGACCCAACATGGACCAAGTTAAGTGTGAGATGACGCCCAACAACACAGGCAGACCCTTCTTTCTGTCTCATGTATAATACCCAACAATGCAGGTAAGATGCAGTACAAATATTACTGTACAAGGATGGTGATTGTTAATACCTGCCTGTCCCACCCATCTGTTGCTACTCTTATTTTAATCACTCTTTCTCCCTCTTTCTCTCCTTAGAAGGTGCAACTTGAGCCTTGACTTAGCCACTATTGCACTGTACAGTAAAAAATTTGTATTGTGTAGACTTGACCTTATAGAGCATTAAATTGTATGTTCGTGCCCCTTGAAATAATTTAAGCATTGGGAGCTTACTGAAACTGTTTGCCATATTAAAACTGTTGGAAAAAGTTACAAATAAAAATTCACATGTAAGTTGTAGGGATGCATAGTAATGCACAACTGACTTTGAGAATGTCTGTCTCTTGGCCAAATTCATGGCTGCACTTGCCTTTGTCTTCCACAAGGATGTGTCACTGCCTCAGAGTATGTGTACTTTAGCACACCCTAACCATCAATCATGGGTCTCAACATCAGAATAAACTTGCCTGGCTAGAGCTGGCGACTATTGTGTTAGCCTAGCGTTTGTTATGTCTTCATGTTATGAAAATGTCCTTTTTTGGGCGCTTGGTATTGTTGGGATGCTGCAAACATTTGTTTTTGTCTCTCGTGATCTGGTGAGTGTCTGTGGCTGCTCTGCGTTTGATCTTAGAGCAAGAGCTGCAGGACTCAACAGTGTAGTAGTCTCCATACTATAATCTTGAACTTTTTATGTCTGACAAATGTCTTTAAGTGCATTAAGTGTGTGTTTTTGTCTTGTTGAAAGCTATCATGTTGGCTCTCTGGCATTAAGATCACTAATGCTCACCCTATCCCAGCTGCTGAGGATGATAATAGACTGCCTTTGTCTTAAGAGTGAGTTTAAGAGTGCAGTGAGTGCTAAAATTCGTATTTGATGTAAATTTTCACAGTGTTGGCCTGATTTTGTGAAATGGTACGTGGCCATAATGAATGTTGATCATCAGGTTTGTGGGACATTTTCTATAGGAGGGAAATGCTTTTCACTTTGTCAGTTGTTGCAAATGTGCTCTGATCAACGTTTGTCCACAGGGTGGTGCTATTGTACCATGTGACTGCTCAAGGTTGGCAAGGAAGTGGAGCTGTACTCAAATGTGAACAATTCTTTGGAAACAACAAATTTGAGATTTAAACTAATCATGTTGCCTCATGAGTCAAGTTCGTCCCTCTTAGGGGTGCTGTATTTCTATTTCCTCTGTGGGAAAATCCATTTGCCTGGTTCAAGCAAAACTGAAATCCATGAGTATTACCAGCACTAATAATACTTGCATATTATCCCTATATCAGTATTGGCAATTTGGTTATCTGGGATGTCATATGGTCATTACATGTTATTGACAAATGATTAAATTCTTGGTGTGTACATATTTCTGTTCATTAAACAGGTTGTTCAACTCTGCTCTGTTCGATACTGCATCTAAATTGTGATCATGGGAGCTTAAATTATGGCTCAGGGCTTTCTATATGTCTGCAGCACGTCTACACATCTCCCTGTCTTAGTTAGTACTACTAACTCAGTGCATTGTCTCTGTGTACCCATTACCAAAATCTCCTTTTCTGCATTATTGATATAACCATTGTTTTCCCCATGGCATAGAGGAGGACTTGGAGAGGAATGATGGCTGATTGGAGAAGCATCATTACTGCATCAGTATCATGATGGACCACCATCACACACCCAGAGTTTTGAGACTTGCAGTAATTTGAGGTATTTTATATTACTCAAGTCAGTATTCTAGTGGTTACTGAGATATTTATATTTAGAGGTTTACTTGTTATGCTTCTAACCTTACAAGGGTCAGTGAGCATTTCCATGTGTTTGCTTTATAGACTGCTATCTTTTCTGCACAGTTAATAAGCCCTGATATCACAATGGATGAAGATTAGGTGGGTTAAATGTTAACTTACTTAAGCACTGGTGTGGCAGCCCCTGCATTTAAATACAAATATTACTCTTAATCAGAAGTTTGAATTATTCTGTTTAAGAACACAATGTTTGAATTATCATGGGGATTTATATATTATGAGTTGTATAGGCATATAGAGACAATATATTTCAGGTATGCATTGGCATAAAATGCCATTTGAGATTGAAAGTGGCAGTGAAACATCCCTTTCCAGGAACACTTGTGGCTAGTCAACAGGTGAGCCAGGTGACAACAGAATCTGTAAATCCTCTTTTGCTGTTGGTTAAAATATTCAGGAACAAGGCAACAGCTGTAAATGCAAACGTGACTGATTGTCTCTCCACCAACCGGTAACTTTTACTGTGCTGAGATTCAAGATGCTCCTCAAGGGCAGCAGAGCAGAGCTGGGACAGCGGTGGCTCTGTCACATGGTAGTTCATGGCCTCCTGTGATGGCTGCAAGTACATATTCTATTATATAGTTGAAGCTGACTACAAAATAATATGTTTTTTCTTTAATCATAAGCTTTTTCTGTAATCATAAATATTGTACAGAAATTGTAAAGCATGTTTATACGTGCCTTACAATATATTAATATAGGCAACAATCTAAAGTCAACCAAAGTTGCATGATGTTACACTGTATAGCCAGCCCTTTGGTCCATACCCTGACAAGGCTTGGACAGTGAAACTATAAAGTGTATGAGGTGGCATATTTTCTAACTTAAACCATTACAAAATTAAAAGGCTTATGCAATCAAAGATGCACATGATATTAAACTGTTTACTGCTTTCACACTCTAACACTTCCTTAGATGGTATAAAAGGTTCCCACAACAAAACTGATCATATTTCATTAGTGACAAAGTGTGAAGCCTCGGTGAATCTGAAAAAAAGTAGAAACTATAAAGGCTGGGTCCATTTTGTTTGCCTTGGGCATTTTTCATTTGTTCCCCTCATTATGGTTGCCATGGTTGTGTCAACCCCCTGCTGTGCCGATGCAAGATACTGTACATTCTGCATAACACACTTTTACACAGCCAGCACTTTGGTGGTGACAACCTGCTTGCTCACTTTCCTACCACTGACAATGTTAGAAACAAGGACACACACTCAAGAGCCCATCTGTGCATTTTGTAAGCCAACAAATTTCTGGATTTTTAATGCTGGACGGGTCATGGTTTACATTCATATTGTTGTAAATTTTCCAATCCAGAATCCATCTGTCAAGTTATATCACATTAGAATTAATTTGCAGTCATTTTATAACAAGTCCAGAGCTAATCTATTTGATGGATCACCATGAAATTTTCCCGACAACAGTTCATTCAATAATTCATGATGCCAAGAGGATGAAACTTGTCAATTTTGTTAACCCCGTGGTACCCATCCCTCTAACTGATCCCCTTCCCTCCAGCAGGACAAATTGATAATATTGCTCTCTAATATCTCAAAAGGGCTTTTTGCATTGCCATGAAATTTTGCAACAACTGTCATGTTGACCAGATGGCAAATTTGATGACCCCATGACCTTCCCTCTAACAACAACAGCAAGCTCAGTGGTGCATGTGCATTTGAAATAATGCACTTAAAGATGACACAGTGATAACAGCTTTGTAAACTAGAGGCATTAAAAGGGGAAAAGTAAGATATTAATCTATCCATTTGCAGACCAGTCCGCTACAGAAGCCTTAATTGCTGCACAAAATGTTTCATTACAAAAATGTAAGATACTGATCTCATGTCAAATTTAGTTCTAACTCTACAAACTGTGGCAGTCATTTTGATTTACCTAAACATGACTTCAAGAAAAAGGGCCTGTTCACATCTTTGCTCCTCCATGTAAGAGGTGCTTTTTGTTCCATTCACTGCAATGCAGACTGAGTTTGATGCACATACGCATGCAAGCATACACATACTCACAACACACCTGCATGTACATACACACAAACATACACGCTTTGCCTTCTGTGAATTGTCCATTATTTGCATCAACTCCTTAACCTCTCCTTTACCTCATTATTGCCTATACCTCAGTATTGTCTCTTCCATGTCGTTATTTGTCTCTTCATGCTGTTTGTTCATTTCTATCAGTTGATTGTCCATGTCTGACTGTAAATGGCACTGTGAAGGGCACCCGCAATTTCATTGTATGAACACAATGACAATAAAGGCGTGTAAATTCTAACCCTAAACCCAAATCCTTAATCCAAACTAACTCCATGGAGAAGTGAAGACTGGACAAAGAAACCTTTTGCAAAAACCTTCTTACTCTGAACATCTTAAACACATCCAGGTTCTCATACAGGTAGAAATGCAACAGTACACACAGGCAGATGTGTATAAATTCATGATATGTTCCTTCCTGCTGAGATTTTTCAAAGCAGTGGAAGTGAGCAGGTCAGTGAGCTGGATGACAGAGAATTTATCGGGTAGCTGAGATTAATTCCAGTATATTAGACTACGGTCATCATCTTGGGTGTTATCGCTACAGCGGTAATCAGTATCTGATATTTAGTCATTTAATCATGCATCTTTGGCTGTGTAACCCAATGGAAAACAAAACTGCTTAACAATGATGAATCCTATTTTTGAGCCAAGGGTCTAAATAATCTGGCTTTCAAGTGAGAGTCCTGTCTCTGAACTGCCCCTCACCCTAACCCTCTCCCTGAAACAGAAAGCCTTTGTCTTGTCTCCCCTAATGAACTGAAAGGATGGAGTGAACACAGAACAGTGCACTCCATAGGCCACCGAGTCCAAACTCAACATTAGGTTCATTTCACCAGAGCCCTGGTGCAGTGCTCTATCATACTGCGGTAGATCTGAACTGTTCTACTGTATAATCATGTTTTGAAACTGAGTTTATGATATGCTCAGAATAGTATTTTTGACTGCACCCCTTTGTGTGTACCATTGTTTAATGCCATTATCTAATTAATCTGAAGGTTTTTGCTGTCACTCAGGAAGTGTTTTTCCCATTGAGAGTCATCCCACTAAATTATCCGCTACAGCTGTCTTGTTGATTTTAACTTATTGCCTGAGCAGTGAAACATTTCTGTCTGACCAGAAGGTTTATAAAAGGAATATACACAAACTATGGACATGAGCCGTCTGTCTGATGAATGTTAAGACTACATGGTTGTTATTTTATACAAAATGATTGTTATTTTAGAAAAAATGTAACATCTCAGGAGTGATTTCTCTTTTGGCTCTCAACTCTACAGCTCTGGCCTGTGAAAAGATTATTAATTACACTGAATACAATATAGTTTTTGGGACCTATGGTGGTACTCTAGTCATTAAAATAGCACATAAGTTCAAAAATTTCAGTTCACATTTCACTGAAGACTGCTTATTGTGCTTGGATCTTGCCCATTGCTGCTTGCAGCTATATTTCATAGTTAGGTTATTTATATCTGCCACTACACTTCCTAATTTTTTTCTCAGTTTTGCCTATCCACATTCCTTTGATGGCCGGGAATCCCTCCCCCTTCCGTTAATGTTAATCTTTGTACACATGTTAGCAGCCTTGATCTCTACAGCTTTGCCGCTGGAAACAGCTTTGTCTGTCATCTTGATTTCTGTGATTTTGTATCTTGTGCAAAACACAAAACTGGAACTGGCTTAGTGGTTAAGGCACACATCTTTAAAGCACAAGACGCTTGAGTTCAGTTTCAAGACCCACTAGCCAACTCATAAACAGTGAACTAACAAAAACCTGTCACTGGCCCAACACATGGAAATTTGCATGTCAAATCAGATATAATCCCATAGTATTAGCCTATCTGCTGTAAAACCCCAAAATTTGTTTTCTGAAATCCTCATCCCTTCATCCAAGACATTTTTTAATAAATTGTGATCATGTTTCAAAAGCTCACCATACCATACTTCAAAATGCAAAGCTGCAACTGGTGATCAGTCTTCTTTAAACTAATGAAAAATACTGTCAAAATATTTCTTTTTGCATCTATATCTGGATTCTTGTTGGTGAATTGTGATTTTTTTTTTTCAAGGTGTGCTTAGACAAATTGCCACTTGTGGTTGCATATTGTTTTTCCATTTGCTTTTCCATTAATTTGATTTACAGTGAATTAAGTGCAGGTGCATTCAGTCAGCAGAGAGAGAGCAGGTTCAACATCCTGTGCTCTCTGTTTAGTAATAACACTGATAGTTAACCAGCAGCCACAATACTCTCAGCTGAAACTGGCTTGAACAAACAGAGTCGAGAAAAGCAAACAGCCAGAGAAAATCGAGGGAAAACACTTCAAACACTTGTTACAATTATGTGATTTGACACTGTTAACCTGAATAGCTGCAAAGGCCTATTGGCCACATATGCCACACAATATAATAAATATTTCAGTATTCAAATAATAAAAAAGATTTATAGCATTCTTTGAAAATATGTGCCAGTGAAATTTTGATATTGAAAGAGTGCACTCAGCAGGATTACTCCAACTTAGTTGCAGTTATTTCAAATGAAAAAAAAAAAAGAAAGTCTGATTGCTGCAGTATCTTTGTAAAATGCCACCAGATAAGGCTAAATAGTATGTCACAATTAGAATTTATTCATGGCTCACATACAACAACAATATTTCGGTATCAAAGATATCAATCATATCTCTAAATGTCAAAGACGGAGGCCACTGAGTACATGGCACCACTCTAAACACCGAGGTTTGGTTTTGGCGATAAAAAAAAATCATGTAACCAGCATCAAGACAATGAATTGTTGAAAAGGATGTAATGATTATATTAAGTATCTTAAGAAATTATCTGTTTTGTACATATCTCAAATAATACATCACAGTTCCAATACAGCAAATACAGTATTACTTAGGAGAACAATATTTGAGGACAGTGGACTTGGGACATTGGGAAACTTTCACTTTGGTAGAACATTTTTAGCATGTTTTTTTTTTTTTTTTGCATGTTTGTTAATCACACTCATGAGCTACCTTTGCAATAGGCACCAATGGTGTTTATGATTATTGGTTTTCTGACTCTTCATTAGCTGCTAATGCTCTAAAACCAAATATACAAATTTCACTGCTGCAAATGCTCATTGGATCCATTGTCCAAAATTGAAAATGTTCTACAAAAGCAAAATGTCACTTTAAGGCTTCATCATATTTTGTAGATGTACAAAGAAAAGGAACAAGCTACAACACATTTTGTTCGGTTTTCAGTAGGAAATTATGTTCTCTGACAACTCAAGTATTAAAGTAGCTCAATGTCTATTCACTAAGTGTGACTTAAAAATACAGTGCAAGTACCTGAATAAATTTGAAAGTCCTGGTCTGTCTCATAACAAACAAATAATGACTCAGAGCAACTACAGGTACAGCATGACAGAAAGAGCTTAGTAACAGATTCATTAAAACCCTGTTGCCTCCACACTGTAACGTCTGCTGTGTAACAAACACTCCGGCTCTGTTTTCCAAAAAAATGCAGGACAAGCGCTGATCACTAGAGGATGCTTTCAAAGGGGTTAGGTTTTGGGGTAAGCAGAAGCACGAAGGAT
The DNA here is from genome assembly GCA_900302555.1 of Myripristis jacobus. Taxonomy (NCBI): domain Eukaryota; kingdom Metazoa; phylum Chordata; class Actinopteri; order Holocentriformes; family Holocentridae; genus Myripristis; species Myripristis jacobus. The sequence continues at coordinate 14,415 of OMLB01055024.1, forward strand.
ATCCAGACAGTTCACTGTGATGAGAGCTCCAGTCAGCTGCCTCCACTGCTTGGTGACAGGGCTCTTCATTTTGTCCAAGATCAGGTGGAGATCCTGGATCATGTCCCTGTAGCTGTCTCCGTAACGCTGACTCCAGGAATACAGGAAGTCATAGGCAGGTTTCCACATTGACTGAAACAGGAAAGACTCAATCACTGATTTAAAATGTAAACTGAATTTGCATCATATTCAAATTACATCAACATGACAAATGCAACATAAATCAATGTCATCGATGCATATCTGTTATTTACTAAGTTCACACTGTAAGTTAAATTATAGTAAACTGACCTGAACACTGACTTCACCATTCTTCCCTCGGTGTGGTGACTCATAACTGGCTATCTGAGCACTGGAGAGTTTCCCGGTTTTCTCAGCGAGCTCCCGCCATCGAATACCCAGCTCTACTGCGGTGGACAGAATGACTGTGTTCTGAATCAACTGCGCCACGAGAGTCACAGAGTCCATCTTCAAAAGACCCTACAATGACAAATGCATACATAAGATATAGCACAAGCATGGAAACCTACATGCAATTAAGTCAGAGCAGCAGGGCTTTCAAATTGTTATAGTAGATGTATAGGTAATGGGTGGTGTATTGCTTGTTTTGTGATGTTTCTGTTCTGTGAAGATTCAGCTTAACTGCAGTGATTTTTCCTCCTCAGTGTTTCCTGCCTGCTTATCCATTTTCTGACTTACCCAGACTGAGACAAGATGTTTGTTAGCATTTTCAGATCTGTATGTTTAGTGTCTCATTTCTTATAGGTAGCATTCCGCTTAGCATTAAGACTTAAAGTCAATGGGAATCGTTAGCTTGGCTCCATTAAAGTGAAAAAAATAAACCTTACACCGAAGCCGTCCTATTTACACAATGTATCATGTGTAGTTGAAATGTGTAAGTTGGAAAAAGGGAATTTTGTCCAAAACATTGGAGTATACCTTTAAATAATAAATAAAACACTTTCTCCTTCAGTATCAAGCACATTTTAGCACTATAAAGTTTTTTTCCTACTTACAACCATAAGCTCATGTTGGAACTTTTTCCTGCTGTTCTCAACGTGGCAGTCTTCTTTCAGCTTTTCCAGCACACAGGCAACCTTATCAGCCTCAGTTTCAGCGCATGTCCTTGTGATGGTGTTCAATGACAGTTTGCTGTAGCCCAGGGCATCGGCAAAAGCTCTCCAGCTCGTTATGTGTTCAGTGACCAGCGTCTGGATGGCTGAGTACATATAAGTAAGCTTCTTGAAGGGCAGTGTCATGTTGTCCAAGAGAGCCGCTGTGGTGAGATGAATGCCAGTGAAGTCAATCACCTGGTCTCTAGTGATGACTTTGATATTTTTGCAGTGAACCAAGCCAGTCCTGCCTCGGAGGAATCCAATATACCACTCTTTTACTTTTGAATTGCCCACTGACCGCACAGTCTCCCGGGACAGGAGAGCCACTGTGTCCCCTTTGAAATACTCCAGAAGATAGTCGACTCGTGGCTGACGGAGCACTGACTTTAGGGCCACCCCGTACCATTGTAGTTTCACAGATCTGTCTTGGAATTTGGGGAACTCCGGAACAGATTCTTCAGGAATAGGTAGGGATCTTGCCATCTCCTTTTGCCTGTCCATTTGTCTCGATGCTCGCTTATCCACTCGGACAGGCGCAGTTGCAGGAGAAGGCACTTGGAAACGTGCAACAGTTACAGTTGATTCCCTCACTTGTACATCTAACTTGAAGGGAGTCATTTGTGTATTGCCAACATGAGATAATGTAACTGGTAGATGTAAAACTCTCCCAATTTTGAGTTGACTTTGCCTCACTTCTTTCATTTTGTCCTCAGCTTTGACTTCAAACACTGAATTTGTGACATTGATGGCCAAATGTAGGTCATTCACTTGGTCTGGTTTAATCTGATGTTTGCCCCAGAGCTGCAACACAAGTGGAGGCAGGTTTTTGCTGCCTTTATTGACGTCTGAAAATGGAAGCTTTGGTGGAATATCATCATGACAGCAGACAACCATTACAACCTTGAAAGATGGATGAATGTACCTAGGACCATAAACCGCAACAGTGATTTGACGCTCAAGGTAATTCCAGACTGATGTAGCAGGGGACTGGATGGCAGAGGCCTCTGCAGCTGCAATAACATAAAAATGTGTCTTCAGATCCTGCAGCTTCATCTGCATAGTCTTCTTGTAAATGTAACAGTCTTTTACTTTCTGATAAGGTCCCTCTCGCTTGTTGGACACAAGCCCAACCAAGGTGGTCATCATCTGGCTTAATGGGTCACTCTTGACCTGTCCTGCTAGCTTCATTTCCAGAGAAATACTGTCCTTCATGTTGAGGTTGCTGAGACTCACTTCTAGAAGTGGACTCATGGTTGTCATGCACTTGCTGTTTAGTCCATATGGAGGATCTAGTGTTGCTTTCAATGCAATCTCTTGAATTTCACCAGGAGGAACATGGCCCTCGGGGACATGGATACTAATGTCTGAGACTGGTAACTGTAATGAACCTCCAGAGTGGTCTATCTTGGAGATGACCTGAAAGTCAGTGGCCTGAGTCTGAGCCCATCCAGGGCTTTGGCTCATCAGACCCAGATCCAGGCATGATCGAGTCAACTGTCTGTGGCTAAGCCAGGCCATTTTATAGGCCTCCCTGTCATTTTTTAGCCACTCAAAATCTGGGTTCAAAATCGCCCCAGGCGGTTTGAGACGTCTCTCCCTTTTTGACTCCTTTCTCTCCAAGTCATCCAGAATGTCCGAGGCACTCCTCCATCTCCCAGATCTGTTTGTGATCTTGTGTTTGTTTTCTAAAAAACTCCCTAAATTGTCCTCATCTGAAGATGTGCTAATGACATCATCGTTATTTGTGTCCAGAAAGTGTGCAGGTTCTTCTTTAAGACTTGATGTGTCGGTCGTATTCTTTTCTGTATTGTTGTGTACAATTTCATCCAAGAAAGGATTAGATGCAGATAGTTTGTTCCAGAATGGATTGCTTGTTTGAGAAGAATGTGTGACTTCTGGCTGTAAAACTGGCCACTCTGAGTGTTTTGCTGTTTGAGAAATATATCCACCTGTGGAAATATTTAAATTCATACAGTATATCAGAATTGACAGCATGTTTTATAACTGTGCACAGGGTGTTTGTGTTTCAAAAAGATTTTTTTTTTTTACCATTGAGGTTGCTGCTGGTAATTGAGGCACTCTCATCCAGATCAATCAATGTCCCCTCAGATTTGCTCCGCATGAGACTTCCAACACGACGGAAAGACCTTACTCGCCCAGCTGCCATATTTACATCTGCAAACATGAAAGCCATATTACTTAAAAGTCTGTACATACTAAAACCACATACCTGTTTCCACTTACATGCAGCCAGTATCAGTTGACAATGTAATTAATTTACAGTGTCTTTAAAGGAGTATAAGCAGGGCTCCTCAGTAAATACAAAATATTTCCACAGGTGCGGTATCATAAAAGAAAATATGTCATTTAATGTTTGGTGGTAGTCTACAACTGCTCTATGAACAGCCTTGTATTTAACAAAAAAGCTGTGACACACAAAAACGGCAGGCACCCAGACAACAAAAGACCTGTTGGTAGAGTTATTGTTCTGTGACAACCTAGTTTCCTCCAACACTGTGAGCCTCAGGCTTTCTGCAGAGCCTCTGGCTCTATGTTCAAGGAAGCTGAGACTGAGACTTGAAAAGCTTAGAATGAAGCCTGAACTCTTCAGACTGTCACTTGTTTGCGTAAAAGGAGACTAACCATTCATGACTTGTCACAGTGAGTCAGTCATAAATAATGTGGCTTCTTACACCAATGCACAAAAACAGGTTTGTCTTGTCTATGACACACTTGCCAGTTCTTTCAGCGCCTCTTGATAGTATTGTGTTCACTGTACTTTTGACAGTAAACTATTATGAGGAAAGTACATGCATGCAGCTTGTTGCCTGTAGTGCAGTAAACCTACTGAATAACTATCCGAAGTTCTCAAACTGCATGTTCGTGATAATACCAGCCTACCGCACCCACTGTCACTCAGTTTGAAATAGGCTGTTGTCTAAGAAATTATTGGGGAGGAAATCAGTGCAAAAAGGAAGTAATAACATGGGCCAACCACAGATTTGAGGGAAAAATCCCTGAGCTTCAGCTTCACTAAAGAGCGCTAGAAAACAAGTCAGTGAGAACTACCGAGGCAGGTGTCCAAATATGAATAACCCATCTCTTATATACGATTCTGTCGCTCTTTAAATTCGTTAAGCAATTGAGATTAAATACACTTAATCATGGCAAAAAAAAGTAGAAGAATAAAAGTTTGACTCACCACTCACATGAGATGTTCGTGGTTTTGCGTCGGCCCTTTGGCAATAAAAAAGTCAATCCACTATCATATGGCCCACACTACATTCTAGGGAGTGTTTATCGAGCAACTTACGCCTCCTCACGTTACAGCTCCCTGCTCTGTTTGCCCTGAGATACAAAGCATTTTGGGACAAGAAGTTTAAAATAATGCACGCTCCCTTGGGGAGGAGTGTCCTCGCAAGTGTGTTAACTACCATACCCACAATGCAATTCACTATTTACGCATGAGGCTTGCAACACCTGAAACTGAGCGAAACCTGTAGTTTCGATATGGGTCACGGCTAAGTGTGGCGACAGGCAGTGGAGGAAAGAAAGGGGGAAAAAAGATGTCACTGTATGTGCCATACACGGGACACAGTCAAAACACGATGTCTAGGTTTATAATACAAACTAAGAAAGCACTTGGGCCAAAATTAAGTTTGAAAGGCTTGAAAATATCCTGCCCTGAGAGCTGTTGCAGTGACCCCAGTCTGGTAAATCTGTCTTTAAATTAACTTTTATTCATTTACATATAGCAAATGTCCTTATCGGCTATGACTGTACTTTGTATTTATATGCTGCAACTAATGGAGCCACTTGTAGTAGTGGGATGGCCCCCTCCCTCACTGTTTTGAGTGACCCCTCACTGTTTTGAGTAATTACATCAAACCCATGGGAGCTGAGAAGATAACAGAACATCATCCTTTTACCTCCCTGAGCAAGTCACAAACATTACCACTTTGCCCCTGGGCTAAATGGTCACATACGTCATTAAGTTCTCAGCTGGTTTACAATTTTTAATCCTCAGAGAGGCAATTAAAAAGGAGATAAAACAGTTGTATAAGAAGTGTAGGCTGAAAATACTACAGTGTGTCCCATAGGGAAGAGCACATGTGTGTAACTGACTGAAATAACTGAATATCTGAGAAACAGTTGCATACCCAAGTATATCAGGAACAGTAATAACAAATGACATGTCCCTTTGGGAAGAACAGATGACTCCGATAAACAGCCTGCTATCTTTTCTGAGCAGTATCCAGGCTAAAGTTGAAATGGCTCTTTAAAACTATTGTTGCTAGCCAGAGCTTTGCTGGTGTTGGTGCTCAAGGAATGCGACTAAGCACTCCTGAGTAGATTATGAATGTTAATTTTTTATGTGAGAAGGATGGTCGTACACTAGTATGAACCTTAGCACCCTCCTACACACTCTTTAATAAGGAAGTGAAAGGATTTTGTAAAAGCAGATAGTAGTTGACTCGTGTGTTTTGTACATATCCTGGTGTTCTGCATATTATCATTCATCACGATCCAGGGCTATGCATGATTGATTCTAATGATTTTCTTAATATGATGCACGATTGAAAATGTGAAGACCTTGTACAATCCATTAGAGCATAGTACCAATAATTTCATTATCTTTCCTGAGTCTGATCACTCAGGCAAGCTGTCTGAATGCTGATGCAGATAGAAACTATAAGTAACTTCTGCCACCTAATGGCTATTTTGTGATGTACCAATACACTGTGCAGAATACACAGAAACACTTTATGTGCAATGATCTTATTTCTGTGTATTAAGATATGTAGTTACATATGGAAAATAGAATAGAGTAATAATGTGTAAGAAAAAAAATGTAAATCTCTGCCCTGCATAATGTTCTTCAAGGCTGCAACAAAACCATGCAAATGCAATAAAAATGAAAATAAAATATGAAGTGTTGTTACTTCACAATGTTTTAACACAGTATTACTGTGTGCTACTTTCCACTAGTGGCTACAAAGAGTAATACACTGGAATAAGGCAATAAAAAAAAAGTTTGCCTTTTACGCTTAAATCAGCCTTCACACAATATAGCCATTATCAAAACACAGAGATTAATCCTTTTAATTATTATAGGAATGCTTTTGGCTAAGACTAGTATGGTCACTTCTTTCATAGTGTTGACACTCTTCATAGAGTGAACTGAACAAAAGCCACAGATCATGACTAGAGACATGTACATCAAAGTCATCATGCCCATGATCCTCTATGATCTGGGTGTAACTTGAACAAATACAAATATGGTTAGCTTCAAGGAATCATGGTAGATGTTACCTCCTGTAACTGTCATATTTTGGAGATTCAACATTTTCACCAAACAGCAGCACGGCGCTCATTGCATCAATGTGACATGGATGCAGTCTATGCAGGGTGTTTGATATGATGTCTGCATATGTTTTGCCACTTGGTGGGGCCATTTCTCTACTATTCATATAATAAGCCATCACTGTGTTTTTCTACACACGTAGCTTTTTCACATATGGCCTTTATATAAACATTCTGAGATATTTCCACTGGATGTTGTTGGGGCACAATGAAATATATAATCATAAATGACCTAGTTTCTATTAAAAGATAACTATAGACAATGGTATGACATGTTCGCCATGGTAATGAGCAGATTCTCATGCAACTGTCTATCCATGCCAAAGCAGGAGGAAATTATCATGGCAAACAGGACTGTGGTGGCTTTTCAGCAGCAAGTGCTGTTTAGATTAAACTGACACTGCTTCTTTAGTTATGAAAACTGCTAAAGCTCTGCAGTTTAGAAGCATAGCAGAACATAATCTTACCAGTGTTGCCACAAGACTCAACCATTTCATTATCTTTGGACTTCATGAGATGTCTTTCTAAAAGGGGATTAAGTTGTCTGTAGAGAACTTTATTTTTCTTTATATTTAGGAAAAAATACAGTGTCCTCGTCATCAATCTATTTTAACCAGGATGAAAACTACCTCAAGTCTTCGTTTCTGTGCTTTTTTTCCCAAAGCTTCGTGAGCATTGCTAAGGCGTGGGGGGGCTTTGTTTACTCAAATAACTTTCTTTTTGCCACAATAATGTGAGCCACATTTTGTGAGAAAAGACATTATGTTGAAAATATTAATCTAAATTATCCCTCAGAAAGAAACATGCACATGTATATTGGCATGCAGGCTTGCACACAGACAGGAATGGATCCATAAAAACATGAACTCAACCTCAGTTTTGCATAGCTTGTGAGAAAATAAAATGACGTTACATTGACCCATATATGCTTAGATAATATACGCTTGCTCATTGTTTTCAGTTGTGAGTCATTGTTGCATATATCTGAAAATTTTGCCGTTGTTGTTACAAATCTTCAGATTTACATTAGTGTGCAGTGGTCATTATGCATTAGTGTTACATGGTATTTCTAACTGTGTTTGAAGAGTTCAATTAGTTGTTGTTAGTGGTGCTGAAGATTCAGTCAAGTTTATGAATCAAGTTTATGATTGTTCATATACTGAAAAACAAAATGTATTTTCTCACGAATGAAGAACCAATAGGAAATAGAGTAGTTTTGAAAATCTGCACTGGGAGCAGTGATGATCTCTAAATGAATTCCAGTAGAGAAAACTGCAAGGGAAAGAATGGTGATAGGGTTTGGAAAGTCCCAGACATTTGACAGGACACGTTATAGACATCAACATGAAAAATGCGCTATATACAAATCTCGTGCAGGAGGATTCCAGCTCTGAATGAACAAAAGTCGTCTTACCTGCTAGTTGGAGTGGTCTGTCCCTGTGTTGCTGTCACTTCTGCAAAAATCATTGGAGTCAGTTTCATAAGTAACTTCTACCTTTATGAGCTATTATGTTATGCTTTTTTCTGGTTTGTTCAAGCTAAAATCTTTGTCTCCAGCAATCTCAGACTTAGTTTCACAAGTGAGAAGAAAGAGAGACATTTTGCTTTTGTTTCCCTTGCAATGGAAAGAGTTGCATTTATTACTCAGTCTATTATGTGCCCTGTTTTAATTAGTTACTATATGTTTTGTAGACATTAGTAGCGTGAGCCCATGATATTACGCGGTATGTTTTCAGTGTTACATATGGAAATCTGGGGAGCTTCTCACAGTGAGGTTGAGGCCGCAGGTATTCTGTGCAGTGATGAGAAAGGTAAAACACCACCTGTGATCTAGCTGAATCTAAATTACTGACAGCATTGTATAAGGGCAGCTCTGTCAGTGCCACACCAATTACTGTCAATTATTTTGACTAACCTCCTAACCTTGTCAAATTGCCTCTCCCAGGAGATTGGTTGGTTTGATGGCAATGACAATGCAGCAGGGGGTTTTAGCCACCAAATTGGCCACAGATGCGTCATTGGTGAGAGGGGTAAGCACAGCACTATGATTTGGTCATAGAACTAGGAATTCAATATAGCTCATCATATCAATAGCAGCTGGCATTTCCACCCAGCCTCAATCCAATCCCAGTCAAGACTGTGACCCCTAAATGTCACTAGTTGCTATATGCAATACAGATTCAAAGGCAAGATAATTGCTGTATACAATTCAAATACACAAAATCATTGCTACATGCATTACGGATTCCAAAGCACTTTGCTTTGGCATTTCTATTGGCCAGCGTATGATAATATTATTTATTTTTGCTGCGTTTTAGGTGACTGGACTGAGGCTGCGTTTGGCTGCCAACACATTGTGTTCTCTGACCATAGCTGTTATTGTGGCCTTCATCCACAGTTGGCAGCCAGCACTCATCATCCTGGCTTGTGTGCCCTTCCTCACTGAGGCCAACTTTATTCAAATGAGGGCAATGGCAGGACATGCCTCTAAGGACCAGGCGATAGTGGAGCAGTCTGGGAAGGTGCCAGCGTCATCTCAGCACAGAGCAGTAGACTCAGATATCAGGCTGGAAGGACTAGACCAATAGTAAAATACAATTACAAACTCTGTATTTTGTAGATGTCAACAGATACTATTGAAAACTTGTTTTGATGGGAGAATGTCTTCTTTTGGGTGTGTACGGCCAGTTTAAGGAAACTATATCAGTAAAGGATTCATCATTTCACACTAAAGATACCGATAATTTCCAAAATGCTGCAATCTATACAATAGCTGTTACATGTGACGTTTTCAGTCAGTCAACAGAGCAGAAAAATGTCTTAGTTAATCCAGTGTCATTGGTCCAGTTTTCTGAAGACATCCACTTGCCATTTGAAACTGCTAAAATTAGCCTCTACTTTACCAATGCTGCATTCTACAATTTTGGTAGGTAATTGCTCACTCTTACACTAAATTCAAAAATGTTTTCCTGTATGCAGAAAATTTGATGAATCAGCCTGACATGAACCTCTTAATATCTCTAACCTGCCACAAAAGAAAAAGGTATATACTGTATGTTGCCACCTCTTATTTTTTATTGAAACTGTATTTTCTGTAATTATATTTGCTGCTATGAACATTTGACAGTCTTCTCTTGGTTCTTTCAATCTGCCAAAACAAAAGCATCTTAGGAAAACAACTAGGAACTGACATTTACACCAATGAAGGAAGGAAGCTGGTGAATCATCATGCCATATAACTCATATTCTGAGTTTAATCTGTGTGGTATTTTGTGAATATCAAAGGAGCCGTTTTCAGAGGAAACTACATTTGAAGGTGGCAACTTTTATTTATTTATGTTGTCAGACTGTAACGGTCCCACGGGCTTCAGTGTGTCTGTCAGGACAGGTCAGACTCCAGGCCTGGTTGGAGAGAGCGGCATCAGCGCAATGTTAGGAACAATTTGTGAGGATTACAACTGTTAAAAAAATCCAAAATGTTGAAAAATGCTTCTGTTTTCTCTAGTCGAAGCATCTCTGCTGTTGTATTCCACTTTGCTGACCTGCCATGCCTTTGCACTCTGCTTGGACTGGTGTCTATTTTGTTTGACTGCAGCATTACAGAGAAGATCCAGCATGGAGACAACAGCAGAGAGCTTCTCAGGACGAGACAGGGGACGCTGCCAAGTCGGCTAACATCCACAGCTTCACCCTCACACTACCAGAGGTATCGTACTGTGAGTGTGCGTGTGCATTATGTGCATGCATGTGTGTGTGCAAAAGAGAGACGGGAGAGAGAGAGAGCAAGAGAGTCAGCGCACAGAAATGCATTTAAACCAGTCAAATGCTCAGTATATCTTATTTCTGGTCTCTTTTGAAAACTACATAACTCCAATCTTGCTGTTTTTTATGTTCTAACTTCAGTTCAAGGATTCCATGCTCCTCTAAAGGCTGACTTATGATTTAAAAAATCCTAATTAAGTGTATTGTGGCCAAGCTATAGGCCCTGAAAAGCCGATAGTTTGGATTTAGACATTTTTGTTTGTTTGTTTGTTTGTTTTTCAGAAATACAACACAAGGGTTAGAGATAATGGGACCCAGTTGTGTTTGGCTCAGAGGCAGAGAAAAAAACGCCGTTCGGACCCTGGTCAGGCTTCCTAACATGTAAAGCTGCTGGATGCGGCAATGAGTGAGAGGACGGCTGCCATACATTTGAAAACTAGCCTTGACATCAACAACCAATTTGCTGATTGTATCAAAATTAGTCTGAGCGCATTAAGAATTGCCTGGCAGACTCTAATGGGCTTCTATGCCTGGACTGTAGAGCAGAGCCTGGATGGTGCCTGTCTAGGCCGCACCTGCACCATTACAGCCCATCGTCTGTCCGCCGTCCAGAATGCAGACGCAACAGTTTGGACTCAAGAACGGTCAGGTGGGTGAACTGAGGACTCATGTGGAGCTTGTCAATGCACAGATCTCACACTGAGGAAAAACATCAGGGGTGACGTCATGATCTCTCAGTTGGATTTGATGTCAAAAAAACAGGCTATCAGTCTCTAGTTGAGTGCTGAAACATGTAGAGAAAGTTTAAGAGGGAGGTAGAGACACTGGGGCAGCACTAAAAGAGAGATAAATAGAATAAAACTCCTCAGTTTTCTCAGCCTCCTGAGCATTTATGTAAAGGCCATTTGTAGCAGACTTTTGACACCCTCTCCCCTACGTGTTGTAAATCTCAGCAAAATTATATTTTCAAGAAAATGTATTTCAGAGATAATTATGTAGGCTAATTAGATAACATAATCAAATATGTTATTACAACCAGTAAAGAGTGAACACTATAATTGCGTCTAATATCAAGTGATCCTTAAGGAGAAGTGGATTATAGCACAAACTGCACTTGAAAATGCTGCTGAGGGAACGCTAGATGGCGCTACACACTCATACATAAAAAGTAGCCCAACAGAGAACTTTGAAAGACGTTGGCTGGAGTTTTGTCAAGGCTTCATGATGAGCTCGGGAAACCAAACAACAAAAATAAAGAAATCGAAAAACAAATAAATAATCAAATTTATAAATACATAAATAAATAAAAAGGAGGGCAGAAGAACAAGATAGAAATGAAGGGAACTATAAGGCCGATATTATCTGCTCATCTTGCCCTTTCTAAACTAGGAAGTAGGGCAGCTCGTCAATGTGCAGTCTGTTGTAAGCTTATATTTTCATTGCTTGCGTAAATAAAAAACAAACAAACAAACAAAAAAAAACAAAAAACAATTCAAGCCCATACGCTATTAATCCAAAAGCTAAATTAAAAGGGGAGAAAATGAAGTCATTTTCATAATCTGTCGGTGGCTCTAACGGAACTTACAGTAGACTTCTTTTGTAAAGCAATAAGGCCTAATTATGACTTTTACCAAACTATACACGATTCACATATACAGCATTTTTTTTTAATGTTGTAATAATTCGGAAATGTATTACATTTATTAAAATTGTGAATATATAATGTCCCGTTTTATTGGCGAACTAATGATTTTGTGTGTTTTCTAACGAAGCCAAGACTTCTTAAATACTATGTCCCGCTGCAGGGTTTCGTGCTGTTCCCTTTTCTCTGTTTATACTCAAAATATTTACACATTTAGAGACTACCGTATGCTGTTTTAATATTCATCTGCCTGCCTAAACGCTAAACTGCTTCACATTTAGGCTATTGATATCATAGTAGTCGGAATGAGGAAAACGGCATGATGAACGTGAAATGACAAGAAAGTTTGGCTGCAAGGAAACACTATCCAGGTGTAAGTAAATGAATAGGTTTCTTTTGGAATTATGTGAAAACGACGCACCGCTGAAACTATCAATAAAATATAATACACATGTTATTCCATCAGGTGGCTTTTGCATGAAATATTCACTGATGAATTGGCCGGATAGGCGCAAGTTCAACTGCGCTTATCTCGGCCTTAAGATGCCAGAGATTTTTGTTTTCATGATCATGGGCACACAAACCAAAAACATGCAACTTATATTTACATTTCTATACCCAGATTTTTATTCAGTGTCTAGGACGACTTCATAAAATTAAAAATTGTAATTGAAATTTAGAAATAATTTCTGAGTTGCCTGGATGGAGCTAAAGTCCGTTTTATCCGGTTATTTATAGAAGAGATCTAAAGAAATTACGTTCACGGAAATTATTCATTGCAATAGGCCTTTTGCCTCTTTTCGCTGCGATATTATAAAATGCATATTAATATAAAATAGATCAAAGGAAAAGCATAATTTCATTTTTTCTTTTTTTTTCTACCATTCAAAATATACATTTTGTCGACTCAATAATCAAGCAGACTGAGTCGATCAATTGATTCTGAATTCATACTGACTTTATTGAGTGGCTTACATAAAAAGCCAGTCTCAGAAAAAAAAAATCATTGTAAAATTAACGTCAATTTACAACATGCTTACTTAAATTAAATGAATGGGTAAACAGTAAATGATTTCAAAACCTTACAAATAAATTCAAAGTGCGCCTAATGATAGACCCCTAAATACAAGAAAACTCATGGTTAAATATAACTCCCCACAATACATTTTATATAATGTCAAAGAAAAATCCAAGTACATCTCCGTACATTTTCAAATATTTACTAGAGTCCATATACAACTAGAAATAACTATACAAAATCGTCTCCTGGACAAATACATAACTCACCTTTACATTGGGGTGTAATTATATTCTAACCTACATTTCTCATTATATACAACACATTTTGCAGGGACGTGAGATGTAAGTAACCTAGACTGGCCTACTTACAAAACTGGCTTGGCGCACATTTAAGCTGTGGAGTGAATGGCAATATGGGATAAAAATCTACAACTGTTCCTCCATTATCAAACGGCTGATGGAAGCAGACAGATAAGGATTTAGCGCAAACATACTCTACAGTGATTTGTTTCTACCGAGCAGTCTATCCAGAAGGACACAAATGAATAATTTCTCCTGCTCAATAATAAAGTGCCAGAGTTTGGTTTTGAAGAATATGTAGGCTGTGTGAGCAGTAGCACAACTTCTGCCGGCCACATATTTATCAGAGCAATGTTTTCTATATTTTGCCTCTAATACCCTGGTAAAATTATCAAGGGTACCTGGATTAGTCTGCAGAAAGTTTCAGCTGTGCCCTGTCCCAGTGTGCCCACAATAACTTGATTACAGTTTCACACCGCAGATGTAGCCTATGAATGGGAAATTTCTGATGGTACAGCTATGAAAATATGCAATTAGTAGTCTTAAACACTTGAAAAAGTCAAACAAACGTAGGCTTATTTTCTCGTTCAATGACAGCACTGATGATGAAGCATTTCGCATACACCAAAGTATGTCCACTTTGATCTCCCCTAGGACAATTCCATCAAAACACGTTGCTGATCACCATTTCATTTCATTTGAGGGAGTTAAAGGCCGTTCATGCCCACTCCTTGAGTAGACTCAGGTGGGTGCAACAGGTCGGGGGAATGGCACGGAGGGCTCCCCGGTGCGCTGTGCTCGCTGTCGGTATCGCTCCCTCTCTTCCCTCCGCTGCCGCCGGAGCCAGAGCCGGCGGATCCCCCGGCGCTGTGAGTTTTTACATGTTTACTCAGGTGATCACTACGCATAAATCTCTTGTTACACACCGGACAGGCGAACCTTTTCTCCCCGGTGTGTGTGCGTAAATGTCGCTGGAGCTCGTCGGAGCGCGTGAACCTCTTCCCGCAAAAGAGCCAGTTGCACACAAACGGCCTCTCGCCGGTGTGCCACCTCAAATGCGCTTTTAGATGCGATGTTTTCCCGTAAACCTTCCCGCAACCGGGGATATGACAGCTGTGGAGACCTTTTCTCCTGAGGCTGGCTCCCGCCGGTCCCAGTCTCTCCGCCTCCTGGCAGTTTGGACAGTCGCAGGTTGCCCTGCCCGAGTACCGCCGGGCAGATGACCTCGGAGACCCCGCTAAAGATGCAGGTGGACCCCCGGAGAGCATAGTCCCCCCTGCCCCAGTTAACGGAGAGGGGCTTGTGTCCGGATAAGAAGATAGCACCGGCTTGAAACCGTCCATCAGGTGCTGGCCGGTTGTCAACAGGTGTGGAGAGGGACTTGTACTGAAAGCAGAGTGACTTAAACTCGAGTAATCAGAATTATATCCTCCCAAAGGAGAGTGCAAGGACGTCTGCAGTCCACCGGAATGTAAGGAGGTCTGTAGTGCTGCTCCATTAGGATTTTGAACATCAATCCATCCCGCTCCCACATCCCACCACGCAGAGGCCCCGGTGGTCCCAACCTCTCCTGTAGGGATGCCAGGATGAGACGATTTGAACCAGGACTCGTAGGGATGTGCAACACTCATCCTCGGATAGATGCCCTGCAAACTGTCCACTGAGGTGTGCACCTTCGATATGAAAACCGGCTGGTGGCTGGACTCTTGAGAACTGCTTGAAACAGAGGCTTGGAAAACCGAGTAATCGTTTCCAAAGTGTGAACTAGATGAGGTACCAGATGTGAGGGAAAAAGCACTGGATCCGGATGAACTGTTGGTGCCGAAAGAGTCCGATATACCGGATCCGTTACGGGACACTCCGAAGCCGGACAAGCCGGATCCCAGGCTGCAGCTGCTCGCGGTGGCTCTTTTCCATGGGTGGAAGCCCTTTCCAAACGACGAAGAATTGTCCGAAATTGTCGACGGTGAAGGGCTCGGACTCCCTATTTTGTTACATGTTGCAGCTAACATGGCTAAAGGAGTCGATCCTAACCTCGGCTCCTCCTGAAAGGAAAAGAAGAGCTGTAAGTGACTGGTCAGTCTAGCGACGCATGCAAAACAGCAGAGTTTAACGGGTTCATTACTCTAGCGATAACATTCTCTATACCACATTTACACATAACAGAGAAAACTTTATTCCCAGCTCAGACAGGGAATTAGACGGCGATCAAAGCCCCGTCCTATTAGGCAGATGCCTGTAAGATACACATTGCTGGGTTTCAGCTGCACAAGTTTGGAGAGCATTACAGCAGGCTCACGAGTCCTACCTGGATGATCAGAACGCACTGAAGGGCAGCAAACAGCGACTACAAATTTACGCCAAACTGGGCATCGATTAAAACATGCACGTTTTTACGATGCTGACAGAAACCTCTGTTATGGCGAGAGCTTCAGTTTTTTTCATGCGAACCTATCGCTCAAAATATAACGAAGCCACTGCCTTTCCAACTACTTGTGACCGAAGAAAGTTTAATCCCCCTCCGCCGGACAATGAAAAGAACTAATTAAACCAGTAAGAAACTCCTTTAGACTCACCCCTAGAAGTGAAGTTGCCATCCCACAAAACACTGCCCTCCTCAGAGGATCTTTTTATATTTATGAATCAGAGCACTGTTTTTTTAGAGGTGTGCAATACAATGATGTGTTCCGCCCATTCCACCACAATTGTAGGCTCCTCTCCGGCTTTGAAGTGCCGCTGTGACACGGGCGACCAATCAGCGGCTCCGTCCCACCGCACTGCCACATTCTCCCGTGAGGTCATCAATAGAGCGCCTCAGACA
>OMLB01055025.1:0-14968 GCA_900302555.1 Myripristis jacobus
CACGTGGCTCCAACACAACAACCTGACTGCATCCCGGAGCAGTTTTCACCGACGGAGAGCCGATACGCCGCAAGGGGAGCTCAGTCTGAAGTCTGAAATTAAGCAGGTGATGACAAACGTAAAAAATAGATGCATTTTATCTCCATTGTGGAACAGTTGTAAAAATGAACTGGTAACACTTTACAGTAAGAGTACAACAATTAACGTTAGTTAATGCCGTAATAAACATTAAGTAACAGGTAATAAACATTAAATAACAGTTAACTAACCGTTAACTAATGTGTCTAAGAATCATTTACAAATGCTGTTCATGTGAAGGTATTCATTTATATGTTATGTAAGGGTTATTGTAGATATTATTAACATTAGTAAATGCCATAGTAATCATTAACTAATAGTTAATTAACCATTACAGCATTAACTAACGTAAACTAACGTTAATTGTTGTACTGTTATTGTAGTAAGTGTTACCGTGAGTTTCTGAGTGTGTGTTGAGTATTTGGTGGGCTTTTGTATGATCTAAGTAGAGCATAAACAGAGCAAGCAGGATGGTTGGGAGATATAATTGGTGGCAGTATAAATGCTAAGCTTGTTATGGTGTGAGAGGAGGAAACTGGGGGATAGTAGAGGAGTAGTAGAGGATGTGGGTAGTAGAGGAAAGAGTGTAAGTTCGGCACTCTCACTAGTAGTGCTAGAGATCCAGCCAGAATACTTTAAATTTCCACTCTCTCAGTCCTGCATGGTCACATCATACATATGAGTATGAATTCATAAAGAAAAGCAGAGTGTTGCCAATATTGTCCTTTTATTAAAAATGGGATCTGGTCCAGCCAGTGTGGACCACTTCTGATATAGCGTGATTTGACTGAATACATATTTTAGAAAAATCAGTGCCACATCTGTTGTTTAAGGGAAGCCTTTAACCTGACTCCATCTAAATGCTACATTTGAGTCAGATTGTCTGCATGAACATGTTAGCAGTAGCAGTCAGAGTGGTAAGTTCACTCTGTGGGCCACCTGCCATAGTGTCTGCTGGATGTCCAGATTTTAACAACCACTCAGATTTTTTACCAGACACTTTTTTTTTTGGATAATTAAATGACTCATGGTCCTTGTGAAGGGTGTTCAAATGCTCTCACAAGCATTTAAACACAAGACATCTGACACTGACCCAGCATTACTCAGCTGACCTTTAAATATATCTTTTTAACAAGTATAAAAATAAATTATCAATATATATAATAAATAATACCAATCATGATGATACATAATCATGTAATGTAATAATAAATATGTTTATATTTTCCTAATTTCCTGGTAATTATCTAGTGTTTTCCTCCTCTCATTTTATAGTATTTTTTTTTTGTGTGTGTGGCTTTTTGTGACTCATTTCTTGCAAATTTGCTCAATTCCTTTTTTCCCACATGTTCTTGAAAGAAGTCAAGTGAATTTGCTCAGGTTTCAAAGGGCTAATTGATTCCACTTTTTTGTCCATGTGAAAAACTAAATCATCAGTCATTATTTGAGGCATGTATTCAGTAAAGTGAACAAATCTTCATGTATTGTTCATCAAACATCAGCCCTGATTTTGCACTCCCATCTTTCATTACATAATCTTCTTTCCTTCTATGTTCCTTAATTCTGCTTCTGTACCATTCCTGCTACACCTCATAATAATAATAATAATAATAATGTAATAATAACAATAGCACATATAGTGAAACCAAGCTACAATATATAAAAGGAATACACAAAATATTAGACCACAGGTGGGCAACCTCTTTGGTTCAAGGGCTGGATAGTGAGATGAAGACCAGGTGCGGGGCCACAGTTTCTATACCAATGTGTTTTGTTTCAAAACACAGTTGTATCATAATACTTTTCCTTTTCAAATGTATTTTTTAATCAGTGAATTAATTATTGCTATATATTCATATATTCAGAACTGTTCCAGCTTTGTAAGTCTGGTAGTATTTTTGAAATGGAAATCCTCAGTATGGCACACAAAAGTTCATCAGCTCTATTTTAGCAAACTAAGCAAAATGCTGTGCAAACTGTGCATGCAGTGCCTGTGTTTCCCACAGTGCTTCACTGTGCTCACTGTGCTCTCTGGGGAAAGACTCCAGACCGGCCACTGTTGAGAAGTGGGAAAACATCTTGTCACTCACCTGCCTCATGAACAGTGCAACGTAAAAGCGTTCAAAACAAAGCAGCTCTACTTGTTTTGAGAGGTTTCACATTATTTCTCAGTGTCAGCCTGCACCTCGCTCTCTTTTAAAAACAATCACTCTGGAAACGGCTTGCTCTTGGTGATTTTGTGAGCCAGCATGAAACTTGACTTTGTAGCATTTTCAGATCTGCACAATGCGTACAGGAGTGGCTGAACCCAACTCATATGTGACACTGCCATCATGTCAACCCTAACCCCAACAATCCTGTAGATCCTACAGGACTGTTGGTACACAGCACCTTTGTCAAATAAACAAAATCATTTATTTTCCTACACAAACGTAAATTTGGCGGGGGTGTGCATTCTGGCCCTTGGACATATATCATAATTTATCTCCGAGACCTGGATTAAATTGTCTCCCAGGCTAGATCTGGCCCCTTGGCCTTATTTTGGAGAACATCCATTAAAGATAGTATTATTATAATAAATTCTTGTAGCCTGAGGTCCTCAGACATGTTGCTTACCCCCCCCAGTCTCCGTATGTTTGAATTTAAAGACAATTCACTGAAGTACTGCCCTGCAAGAATACTTTAAGAAAAGCACAGAGAAGGCAATTTATATGCTCAAAGAATGGCTGATCATAGACAAAAAAACTCACCATCCCCTTTTCTGTCCAGTAATAACAGCACCTGTCAAAATGCAAAAATTTTCTGTATTGGCTCATGTGGTCTCCTCTTCCCAGCCCTATGCAACAAGTATGGTTTTTGTTGTTGTTGGGTTTTTTGTTGTTGTTGTTGTTGTTGTTTTCTGTCCCTTTAACATCCTGGTTCTCTTCGCGAGGCTAAATTGCAAGCACTGCCTTGCAATTTGTACATAATTGCATCCTTGCTCTGCCACTTTCACCCTCAGCTCCGGTTGATCTTTTACCTGTGTCATTAGATGTGGAGAGCTCAGGGCGCAATGGCCTGGCTTTGGAGGAGCACAGAGGAGTCTGTAATTACAACCAGCTTTGATTACCTCTTGTTTTGAGCGGACCGTTCAATAGCCATTACAACAAGACACTCCCCTGGCCGCAGCCTAATGGCCCACTGGCCCAGTTTTTATTACCACTCCAACCTGCCGCTTTTAAGCTCACAAAAGACTGAGCTTCAACACACCACTGCTCATGTCCTCTCTTTGAACAGTCATGATCGATTGCCAGGGTCTTATGTTCCACCCAGCTAAACACTTTAAAGTGCAGCTCTTTTAAATAGAACAACACTTACTACACAACAGGCCGACTATGGTGCTGTTATTGACCACATTAATTGCTGAAAAGTAAAAAAAAAAAAAAAGTTACAGAAGAACAATTACTAGTTTGTTACATGAGGAAATAGACAGGGTTTGTTCACTATGGGTTTTGTAAGGCCAAAACCGATGCTTAAAGAGCTGCTAACTCACCTAAGTGAGTGAATGAGTTACTTGGATATGGTTAAATTTAATTAGTTTTTTTAAAAAAATGACTACGTAATATTTGTGGCAGATAGCCCTGCCACTATCACAGCACCAGCACACATGACTGAGTAATCAGGTAACATGTCAGCACCAGAGGTGGGTAGTAACACAAATGAGTACAGTTTTTGAGGATCGACTCTCCTCTTCGGTATGTTTCACCAAATAGGTTGCATTACAACTGTTTCTACCCTCATGATGGTAGAAGAGAAAGCTGATGGTATTGATGCAGAGAGCTGAGAGCAACCCTGTCTCCTAAAAATTAAGTTACTAAACTGCATTCTTAATTACGTATATTGTCACAAATTACATTTGTTTCTGATGTATCACAAATGCATTTCTAATCAACATATTTTCTGCATCATGTCAGGGGGGCTTTTTAGCCATTTTCTTTACTTTAGCCACCAAAGCTACTTGGTTAAGGTTAGGTTTAGGCATGAAAGATATACAGATTATATTTTAATTATTTAAACTGCCCCACAATTCCATCTCTGTTGTAATCCGGAAGCCAAGCAACAACATTTCGTTGCAAAAAACTCACTGCTGTGTTTTTTTGTGCAATGACAATAAAGAAGGTCTAAGTCTAAGTCTAAAAACCACTAGGTTATGGTAATGTAACATTTGTTAAAAACAAACAAACAAACAAAAAAAACATACATCACTATTGCTTTGTGCTGAACTCAAACTCGGGCCACTTGGGTAAAGTCGGTTGTTTGACCCATCTGCCACCCCACCTGCCTCCTAGCATGACTTTGAAACTAAGTGACTGCAAACATTCTTGTGATACGTTACAAGCAAAGGTAATCCAAGACAAAAATATGATCCCCTCCCAGTGTAATTGAGAATACAGTTTAGTTGTATGAGAAGGTAATTTTTCAGAGACAGGGCTCACTGACAGCTACACATTGCTCTGCAGCTGTGCAGTCAGCACCACAAAGCAGAGGTGATTAAAGAAGAGGTCAAATGACTGAATCAGAGGCTGCACAAAGCAAACCTTGGCCACACTTGAATCCACTTTTTAAAATGATTGGAAGAAAGGGAAACACTTACATTATGCAACGCTGCTTGCGCCTGCCCAAAACCACTGAAATTCCAGCATTTAAAAATTACCTACACAAGCACATCAATGTGAGTTTTTCATTGTACTGAAAGACCTAGTGAACATGTTGCTCAAAATCAAAGAAAGTTGGACAAAATTCAGTTATAGATCAAAATAAACGTTTGGACATGTATTTTATCTTGTGTAAAAGTATCTTGATTTAATGATGCTGCGTTTTCAAGAAAAAAAGTAAAAACTGCAAAAAAGAAAATTCAAACTAGAACGCTCACTATTATCACATAGTGTGAAAACAGACCAAACCAAAAATGGGACTATATTCTCCACTCAAAGTATTTTTTTTTTTTTTTAATTTCTGCTTTATTTGATAGTCAGAGTAGAAAGAGACAGCAAAAGCAGGGGACAGGGGGGTGACATGCAGCAAATGGCCTGAGGCTGGATTCTAACCCAGGACGCTGCGATCAGGACTCAGCCTTGGTAAGTGGCATGTGCTCTACCAGGTAAAATAGTGGGGTGCCCCAAAGTAGTTTTTTTTTTGTTTTGTTTTGTTTTTACTGAATACTTTTTTTTACTCTTTATAGTGTCAAACTCAAGTGCATTTTTAGAAAAGTAACGGTAACTGCACTCTTACTCAAGTACAGTTTTTCTGTACTCTACTCACCCCAGTCCAGCTCTTGTCAAATGGGTAAAAATACCGGGTCTAGTTACAAACTGCAGCAACCTGACAAACATAGTGAGAGTCATACAACAAGCATCTTTCACCTGCATTTTTGTTTTCCTTATATTTAAAACATTGTACCCTAAAATGTGTTTGTTCATTTTGTCCTTACTATCTGCAGCACAAAAGGCACAAGTCAGATGTAAGGCTGCCTTTACTATGCCTGAGTGGGGCCCTGCATGTGTGGGCACTGGGCAGATCCCCCTGAGCCACACAGTCTAATTAATGGGTGACATCCCAGTTTAGGGTTCTAGTTTTTCCAGTTTGAAGTTACATGAGAATACTGTACACTAAGTTTGACTTCTCTAACAATGAGCAGTCTACCCCAGAAACCTATCTACCACAAGACTAGAATGATACAGTATGGATTTGCAGTCATTTTCAATTGATCTAGCAAAAAAAAAAAAAGATTTTTAAAATGGACATTTAGTCAGTGTGTTCCACCTCTGATGATGAAAGTTACCTACGTTACCTCAGCAAGTGAATGTCCTTATTTCCCTATCAGATGTCTTGAGCAGAGAAATCATTCCACTGTGATGACAGCATTCATTCTCACCGATCTCTGAAACCTGCAGTGAAACCTGCCTCACCCTGCCTGAAGGAGCAGCTCACCCACCTGGAACTTTTAGCAGTCAGTGTCCAGTGATTGTCTGCCAGCTGCTGCAGGGCTTTTCCACTCTGTGCCACCTTTAAACTTTTTAAACTTTTTTTTTATTATTATTACTTTATTGCAATGATCATACATTTATCACTCCAAACAATGGTTTCTTTCAAATACATTGAAAAATTTGCTTTTTATATAGATAAATGAATAGATAAAACGATATAATAATACAATAATACATAAATAACAAACTCAGCTCAGCAACAGCAACAAAGTTATCAATAATAGTGGACAAAATAGATAAATTAGAAAGAAAGAATGGGGGAGGGGGGTCACATAAGAGATAACATAAGAGAGAAAGAGGGGGTGGGGAGTGGGGAGTGTAGTAACCTCTACTGCAGATTGTATGTTAGATTAATATAATTAGGCATACAACTACCTCTATCTTTATGGGAGATCTTATTTTTGTATGTTGTTAATTTTTCTGCATCTAGAGTTTGTTATATTGTTCTTAACCATTGTTTTATTTTTGGTGGATTTTGCAGTTTCCATGTCCTCATCACCTGCTGTCACTCTCAGAATGTTAAAGAGACACAAGTCAGTGCTGTTTATTGTCCACTATAAATTAATTCTCACATAGTTTTCTGGTATGAGATGTTCATCCACCTCAAAAATATTCATAATTGCGTTCTTGCATTCTACTGGACACCTAAAAAAAACCAAAAAAAAAAAACCCATGTGAATAATTTGCCTTTTTTCCCCATATCCTCTCCAACAACTTGTTCTTACTTGGGGTTAATACTTTCCAAATTTGCAAGGTCTACTACAGTACCTCATGCGACTTTCCAAACCATTCCCTCCAATATTTGGACTGTGTTGTCTTAAGGTTTCTTTGCCTTTCCAGTCTCCTGCTGCTATATTACGTTCTTTTTCTTTTTCCCATTTTTCTTTTACCTTATTATCTACAGTCACGAGCTTTTGCATTATTTTATACATTTTTT
The DNA here is from genome assembly GCA_900302555.1 of Myripristis jacobus. Classification (NCBI taxonomy): domain Eukaryota; kingdom Metazoa; phylum Chordata; class Actinopteri; order Holocentriformes; family Holocentridae; genus Myripristis; species Myripristis jacobus. The sequence goes on from OMLB01055025.1 coordinate 7,042, forward strand.
AAAGTTTTTCCTTGGTTTTATTTCTATTTTGAATCATGTATTGTATTAAGTGAAAAGGAGATCAGCTGACCTGTAGCAACCATAGAGGCATCACACTCCTCTCCATCCCTGGTAAACTTTTCACCCATATACTACTCACCCGAGCTCTACCTGCAACCAGAGGCAGGTGCCGCCAACAACAAGCCGGATTCATGCCCAACCGTTCCACCATAGATCACATCTCTGCTCTCCGGCTCTTAATGGAAAAGGCCTGGGAGTTCAGAAAGGACTGGCACCTGTTCATCGCCTTCATTGATCTAAAGGCTGCCTTTGACACCGTGGACCACGGGTCCCTCTGGAACATCCTGAACTCCCTTGGAGTCCCAACCAAGTTCACCACACTCTTTAAACAACTGTACCAGGGAGCAGAAAGCTGTGTCCGTGTGTATGGCCAAGACTCAGAGTGGTTCCCCATAAACAGCGGGGTAAGGCAGGGCTGTGTCGCCACCCCAGAACTCTTCAATTGCATCAGACCACCTGATGTCAAGAGTCTGTGAGTGGATCCTCGGGGTGCCACTTGGCAATTACACCCTCAAGGACCTCGAATATGCTGATGACACCATCCTGTTCAGCGAGTCTGCCGATCAGCTCCGTGAAGCCCTCAGCGTATTCGACGAGGAGTCCAAAAAGCTTGGCCTAAAGATAAGCTGGCCCAAGACTGAACTTATACATGTAGGCGATGGCCCTGACCCACCACCCTTCCTATTCGACGGCACCCCTGTCCACTTTATCCCCAGCTTTAAGTATCTTGGCTCGACAGTGTCCAACACTGGTGACCTCAAAACAGAGGTTGACCGACGCCATGCCCTAGCAGCCTCTGTCATGCAGTCGCTATGGAGGCCACTGTGGCGTCACCAGCACATTTCCCAGGAGACAAAGTTTAGGGTCTACAATGCCTTTGACATCTCCATCCTCCTGTACGGCTCGGAAACATGGCCGCTGAACAACACCCTGGCGGCCAGGCTTGATGGCTTCGACTCCAGAGCCCTCAGGAGGATCGAAGGCCTCACATGGAGCCAGCATGTCACCAACTCAGCCCTAAGAGACCAAAGCCAACAGCTCCCAGCATCCCGCCTTGCAGCAATGCGGCGAAAGCGCTGGTATGGCCACATCATTCGCCTGCCCGTGGAACATTCAAAACACACCATCCTGGCTTTCAACCCCCAGCAAGCCAGTTGGAGATGACCCAGAGGCGCCCCCCGCACTCGCTGGCTGGATATAGTAGCTCAGGATCTTAAAGCATGCAATGTGACCATGGTTCAAGCTCAACACCTTGCCCTTGATAGACCCTGATGGAGAGACCTGGTTGCTATGGTTGGCTCTACGCGCCCCAAAGTACAAGAGTACTAAAGAAAGAAAAAGAAGATTGTATTAACTCATTTTCCAGATTCTTCAGAAGATAACTTCTGACATGTAGGTACTTTAAAAAATGTTTTTTCTTTTTTTGTTCTAGATCATATTTTGAAGTTACACTTTAAAATGAGTCTTTTATTTTTGCATTTTGCATATGCATTATTTTTAGTATTTTGCATATATGTTTCCAGTTCTTTACAGTTTATATAATATATTGGCTCTGCCTTGTATGTACTCTCCAGCTCCTTTTGCTAGAAATGGTAATATCCCAATTGATTGCCTTTTATTCCTGTATTGATCCATTTGACATCCATATCCCTTTTCATCCACTTTAATATTGTAAGTTTGTATAGCATAAAAATGATTCTGTAAATTTTGAATGCTTAACCCTCCTTTTTTTGTTGTTGTTGTTGTTGTTGTTGTTCAATATGAAGTTTGAAATCATTTTATTCCATTTATTAAATGCCATTCTTGATATTGGTAGTGCTTGGAATAAAAATAGAAATTGTGGAAGTACTGTAATTTTTATTGTTTCCACTCTGCTTCCACTACTTTCCTTTCCAAAACATAGTAATTATTCTCATACAGCTGGTCCAAGTTCTTACTATTGTTAATGCCAAGGTATTTTCTTTGTGTCCCATTTAAATCTGTATTCATCTGTAATAGTTTGACGTACTTGTTTTCCTATTATTAATGATTCACTTTTATTTTTATTTAAATTATAACCCCGACACTCTACTATATTCTTCAGTTGTTTTCATTATTTTATGCACCAATTCTTCTGGTGATGTAAAATAAACTTTTATGTAATCTGCATAAAGTGCTAATTTATACATTTCTTTTCCTAACTGAATTCCTTTGATATCTACAGTTGGTCTAATTGCTTATGCTAGGACTTCTATTTCTCTCTCTCTCTCTCCCTCTCCCTCTCTCTCTCTCTTTCTCTCTCTCTCTATATATATGTATAAATGGCCCTCTAACCCTCATAGGGTGGTATCTGTGTCATCCTCAAGCCCAGGTCCTCTACCAGAGGCCTGGGAGTTTGAGGGTTCTGCGCAGTATCTTAGCTGTTCCGAGGACTGTGCTCTTCTAGACTGAGAATTCAGATGCTGTTCCTGGAATTTGCTGGAACCACTCTCCCAGTTTGGGGGTCACTGTCCCGAGTGCTCATACTACCATGGGGACCACGCTATCCTTCACCTTCCACATCTGTTCTAGCTGCTCTTTCAACCCTTGGTACTTCTCAGTCTTTTCATGTTCCTTCTTTCTGATGTTGGCATCGGCTGGTATCGCCACATCTATTACCACCATTCAAGGGCAGACTGGCGTACAGGAAAACCGGGGATTTCTCCGGTGGGCCAATGGGCCGGTGGGCCAGGCCACGAGACAAAGAAGAAGCAAAAGAAAAAGAAAGAGAAAAAAGTCTAGCGCAACGGCCAACAGCGTTGTTGTCCACTAGGAATTAAATCAATCAATCAATCAAACTTTATTTATATAGCGTCAAATCACAACAGAAGTTATCTCATGACGCTTTACAGGTAGAGCAGGTAAAGACCACGCTCTACAAATTATAGTAGAAAACAAGAAACCCAACAGATTCCCTCCGGAGCATGCTCTTGGCGACAGTGGCAGGCAAGGTAAAACTCCCCTTTAATGGGAAGAACCCTCAGGTAGAACCAGACTCAGGGCGGGCGGTCATCTACCTCTACCGGTTGGGTGGGAGGGGAGAGAGAGAGAGACAAGGAGACAGAGACAGGGGGATAGGGACAAACTGGAACAGCAGACATACGGCAGAAACAGCAGGGTATCCTGATGGAAATCTAGATGGAAGTGACACGCAGCATCTAGCCATCTCATCTGCAGCTGGATGACCTTCCAGGATGAGCAGGACTGTATGACCTAGACAAGACACAGAAAGCACAATGAAAGCAAAGGGGCAGTGGACTCTGGAACAATAGCATGCACTGAGTAGAAAAAGGGGGGTATGGGGGGGACAGGAAGGCGAAGAAAGGAAGAGGGAAGAGGAAGATTAGAAGAGAGGAAAGTGCTCAGAGCATGATATGAAGTCCCCCGACAGTCTAAGGCTATAGCAGCATAACTAAGGGCTAGTCCAGGGCAACCTGGGCCGACCCTAACTATAAGCTTTGTCAAAAAGGAAAGTCTACTCTTAAAGATAGAGAGTGAATCTGCCCTCCAAACTGAGATAGGAAGATTGTTCCACAAATGTGGAGCCTGGAATTGGATCTGCCTCCTGATCTAGTTTTAGAGATTTTGGGAACCACCAATAAACCTGCATTTTGGGAGCGCAGTGCTCTGGCAGGGTGATAAGGAACTATGAGCTCTTTCAGATAAGATGGTGCCTGCCCATTAAGAGCTTTATAGGTGGTGGTGGGGGGCTCGGTCGGGCAGCTATTTTTGTGATAGGCTATACCTGTGTTCATGTATCACTGCCTATGCTGATAGCCAATCAAATTTGGTCCACATGGGTATGTCCCACCCATTTCCTAAGGCTGTTGCAGCTATCACTGTCACTTGTCAATCACTCTGCACTAACGGTACAAGACAGTTTTGGTGGATAGCGAGCCAGCGCCGTCCGGGCAGATGGAGCATAAAAAACAAGCCCAAACACGTAAAGGTGGTGCTGAAAAGCTGAGGGATAAAAAAAAAAAAAAAGAAATCCCTCGAGGAAGATGCAGCAACAAGTAAGAAAACCAGCGCTCGGGCCCTAATTACAGACCTATTTGGTGGTCATTCGGGTTTGGCCATTACCACCAGACAAGAATCCGATGTTGCCTCACCCAGCACAGCGTTAGCAGCGGTGACCATCAACAGCTGGATATTTGCAAATATGCACCTGAGTCCAGCAATGATGATGAGTCTGACTCGGCAGAGCATGAAACAAAGCGGCCTCCAGAGCCCAGTCAAACAACCAGTGATTTAATGGTATGTTATGTTTGGAACTTGGTGATGCTTTAGGTGAAAATGCTTATTTGGCTAACGTTTGTTTGTTTGCTAATGGTGCGAAGTGCCTATTGTTTGCTAATGGCGCGAAAGCCTACATTTCACAGAGTCCAAAATTAGCACCATTCACTGACCAGATGTTTCCTGTATTAGTCAATCTGCTTATAGATAATGTTATTGTCTGGTTGAAATCAACCTGTTATTGTCTTTGAACTGACTCTGCTACTAAATGAATATGAATGAATGAATGAATAGTTTATTTATGTGTCTGTACATACCTCATCCTATATGGGATCATCATCAGACAGACACCACATCATTCAGTAATAATATTCCAGAGTGTGTATTAGGCCTGCACAAAATGAGGAAAAACTGCAATGTGCGATAACCTTGTGCAATATTGCGATGATGATATGACTTGATAAATAAACATGTATGACTACAAGATATAATTTGTTACCACGTCTTAGTTAACTTTCTTATTTATTTTGGTTCAGGTTGTCTTGGCGATAAGTTTAGTGTGTATGTCAATATCTCAATAATGATGAAAATATGATAAATTGTGCAGCCCTAATGTGTATGTGTCTGGCTTAATAAGGCTTAATATCCTTACATCGTCTCATGTCAGTGCCGTCGTATAGGGGGGTAAGGTGATGACAATTCTAGGGGCCCACACACAGTTAAAAAAGTGGCAATGAATGGGGTAGAGGGGCCCACACCGATATTCTTTCAGGGGGCCTAGAATTCCTAGCAACTGCCCTGTCTTATCAGTAATATTTACTGATAATGTTGTTGTATTGGTTAACTAGCATAATTAACAATACTAATCTCTTATCTAGATTGAAGATGATCCAGCTGTGGACAGAGGAGAGGATCCCAGACAAAGCACCGTTATCGTTATGGTGAGGCTGATGACAATAATGCTTGTTTGGCTTTTTTTTTTTTTTTAGCCATATGCACTAACTCATGCACTAATAGATTCAAGATTCAAGATTTTAGTTGTCACATGCATGAATGTACAAGTACAGCAGCAGTGAAATGCGATGGCAACAACTCCAGCACTGTGCAAGTAAAATAAGATAAAAATAAAAATAAATAAGAAAGTATATATATACACTCCTATATACAATATACAATTATGGACATTAGGTGTGCAGTAATATAATAAATAGAAAGTAAGAAAAGGAAATAGAAAATTAATGGATGAATAGGAAATGAATGGAATGTATTTACAGGTTAGAAAATAATACACTTAAAAACGAGTGGCTTTTGACATGAGTTTTCGCATGAAAAGTCACTGACCCACGTCCATTACTGAGCTGCCAAAACCCTGAAGAACAACCCGTCTCGACGGAGGCTCAGAACTAGTGTGAAACCATGTGGCAGAACCCGACGCCCGGTGTCCTGACAAATAGAGCTACCTCTCAGAATGACCTACCAACACGATGTGCGCATGTGCACACGATGTGCGCATGTGCAGAGCGAAAAAAAAATTTTCAGAGGACACGCCCATAATTTTGAGCTACCCGTCGTGACCATAGATGCCGCGTTCGCTACCTCTATAAATGTAGTTATAAGTAGAGTAGCACATTCTGTCAGGTAGCAAATATCTATCAGAATGACCTACTACCTCCATAAATGTGGTTATAAGTAGAGTAGCACATTCTGTCAGGTAGCAGAATGTTTTTTGCTAGGGTAGGTCATTTCCAGTGAGAAGCTTAGTTAATCAGACTAGTCTGACAGGATGAGCTACTGGTTGCTCATCCTGAGAGGGTAGTGCAAATTTTCAGAACACCGGCACTGGGATTCAGGAACTGTCAGATTTGATCCAGCCTTATGGATTCACCCCTTCCCCTCCAGTCTTCACGTGTTGCAACTGTGAGCGTCAGACAGCAGGGGGTAGTAAGGTGCTGAGCTGTCTGATACTGCAGGTAGGTGGTACGTAATAAAGTGTTTTGTTATTGAGTGTTCAAGATCAGTGTGGCCTGGGGGAAAAACTCCTTCTCAGCCTCTCAGTCCTGGCTTTGATGGAGCGAAGCCGTTTGCCTGAGGGCAGCCACTCAAATGGTTTGTGGTTGGAATGGTGAGTGTCTTTGATAATCCGACTTGCCCTGGACCTGCACCGCCGGGTGTAGATGTCCTGAAGGCAGGGCAGTGCTGTATAGGTGATGCGTTCAGCACATCGGATCACTGTGCAGGGACTTCCTGTCCTGGGACAGCTGCCATACCAGGCAGTGATGCTCCCAGAAAGCACAGACCCTATTGTGGCGGCGTATAAGGTGTTCAGCAGCGTGGTAGAGATCTTGAATTTCCCGAGCTGCCTGAGGTGGTACAACCGCTGCCTAGCCTTCCTAACCAGGGTGGTGGTGTGTGTGGTCCAAGTCAGGTCCTCAGAGATGTGAACCCCGAGGTACCTGTAGGTGCTCACTTTCTCCACTGGGGTCCCGTAGATCCTGAGCGGTGCATAGTGGATCCTCTGCTTCTCTCTCCTGAAGTCTACCACCATCTCTTTGGTCTTGGTGACGTTCAGGTGCAAGTTGTTGTCTTTACACCATGATGACAGCAGCTCCACCTCCTCCAAATAAGCCGTCTCGTTGTTGTTGGAGATCAGGCCTACCACCAGGGGCGGACTGGGATAAAACTGGCCCAGGCATTTTGGACCAGACCGGCCCACCACATTCGATAACGCACACTTTTCCAGTCTTTTTGCTCTCTTAAATGTGTATACCAACTGTGCAACTCTTTAAAACCATAATGCCATGCAATTAGTTAGCTGTCATCAGCAGTTTTGGGCACGTTACTTTGAAAAAGTAATTAATTATAGTTACTAGTTACTTCTACTAAAAAGTAACTGAGTTAGTAACTGAGTTACATTGTTGTCAAAGTAATTAATTACCAGCAAAAGTAACTATTACGTTACTTTTTGAAAAATTGTTCAAATATGTCAAATTACTTGGGTGCCCCAGTCATACTGGCCTATAGTACTATAGTGGAACAATAAAATAGATGTACAATAACAATACAATAGATGAATTGGAACTTTTTTATTCTATTGAACAGGCCACAACTGGCCAATGCCTTTTGGGCATCTATTTCAGATCAGTAAGTGCAGGTGCCTATCAACATGAATGGAGAATGAGCCCAAACTGCACATAGGAAGGTCATGGCGACAAACAAAGTATACCACACAAATCCTTGTTTAAATCTGAATCTGATTCAATTGGTACATTTATATATATATATATATATATATATATAAACCAGCCACCACAACCCCCCCAATATCATATCATAATTATTTATAACGATTGTTAAGTATTATAAACAGGGTTCTAAATTAACCCCGCCAACCCGCCAAATGCGGATTAAAATTCATTTTGGCGGGTGTTAATAAAAACTTACTAGCCAGTTTGGCCGGTGATGCATGGGGCAATCTTGTCAGTATCAGACGCCCATTGGCTGCGCGCAGGCACGCTACTGTCTGCAGTGCAACCGGCGTGAGAAACCATGGAAACGCCAGATAACACAAAGAAGAAACAGAATGAACGGACTCGGATCGAGAGCAGGGAGTATT
>OMLB01055026.1:21452-34434 GCA_900302555.1 Myripristis jacobus
ACTCACTCAGGTCAGCCCGCTGCCTCCTCCTCTGAGCCGCCTGCTAACTGCACTGATGATGTGACATGCAAAGGAAGAGAGAGAGCAGAGTGCTGGAGATAATACACTTTTACACTTTTCCTCAATTGACTTGGAAACAATTACCCAAACATCTACAGTTAGCTACCTTTTAACAAAGTTTATAATGTTCAGTTTGTGTTGACATTGTGGAGAATGTGTCAATTTAATTCCATGTTTATTACTGAGGTTGTAGTTTGTAGAGGTCTTGTACTGGACTACATTATATTGAGAGATGTTTCTATTTTTTTGTCCTACCCTATTTATATACATGAGGGGGGACAGAATAGTGGAAACATCTCTCAGTAAAATGCAGTCTAGTCCAACAGCAGCACTAACTATGAGCTCAATGCCAAACACAGAAGTGAATGAACACCTCTATCACTGTGACAACAAGAAAAGCTGAGCATTATAGGCAGCAGGAAAGGAAACTTTATGGCACAACAGTTATATTGGATTGTATTAGATTGTGCAGGTAAAAGTGGCCACTGAGTGGATACAGATAATACGGCTGTAGTTTTGTTAATATTTGCTTTTTATTCCATTCTGCAGTGGATTTTTGCAAAATCAAAGTCAATTTAGAGGACTCTGTTCACCATTTAAGGGCAAAAAAATTGTGAGAAATGTGTCAGATTACTGTTTAAAAACTGCTGTTTGCTGAAAACAAATCTCAGCACCAGCTCATGGCTAAAGTGGGCAGACTGTACTGAACATTGCTGGCTTAACAGGGGACAAATACTGTAGGTGACATTTCAAAAAATCGTTCCTAAAAAAATGATGTTGTTTCCCTCAGGGCCAATCAATTAGAAAAATGAAAAAAGCCTCAGTGGGAAAAAATGTTTTTAAAGAAACACAGAATTCAATATGGCATATATTGATAGCCTGGGAGGTAAATCTGTAGGGCAAAGATAGCTCTGTATGTCCACCAGATATCATGTCATTCCATCTTGTGGCACTGGGGGTAATGTCTGTTTTTTTTCCCTCTCCATTTTGACCTGGAGTGGTAGCACCTCCCCTTAGGCCAATCACGGTAATTTTGAAAATGCCACAACACAGCGGAGCGATGCATCACAAGTTACAATGCAATCTCATCAGCGGTGTCTGATATGTGTGTGACGAATGAGCAAGGACAGAGATCAATCCACAGCTCCATTTAAATAAACAGACCAATGATATGTTAAGCTGCAGAAGGTAGAAGGTAGAAATGAAAACAGAGCATTCGAGCCTCAAAAAACACATCCCGAGTACATCAAGTAAAGAAACTGACAGGCTTTAATTACAGCTGAATCTCAGTGTTTCTAAATTTCGCTCTGTTCTTTTTGGTGCTGATATCCTTCCAGCATCAAAATACGGATCCTCAAGGCTAAGAATATAACAACACAGAACAAGCTGGTACTTATACATTTAAAAAAAAAAAAAAAAAAAGGGAGATGTATGTGGCTTTGAACTGTGTAATCTTGAAGGGCCATCACTTAAATATGAATCTGACATGGATCTCCTGCTTGCCTGCTCAAGGGCCGCCGCGGAAAATCTGACAAAATCTGCATTCAAAGCCGACATGATCCCGTTAGATTACGCCGCTGTTGACATGGAATATCCGCCGGAGCCGTTAAGTTTTGTCATCTGGGTGGAGGCAGTGATGAGATGGAGTGGGGGGGGGTGCTATCAAGACATGTTTTTTAAGTAAATATGTGTGTCTGAAGGCCAATACTGACATTTTTGGGGATTGAAGCAGCCACTAACTGATGTTTTATGCCCATATTCAAGATGTTTAAACAGGGTTCCCACATGCATTTGAACATCAAATTCAGGGACTTTTCATTTACTTTCAAGGTTGTGTGTCAAAATAAGGATTTTGGGCGTAAGAAATAACATTAGTCAAAATTAGACATACAGGCAAGTTCAGTCAACTTCACATACCACAGGTCTAAAATTAACACTCGCGGTTAAAATTAGTCTTTAGCAGGTAAATTATTGAGACCACCACCCACTCAGACTAGTAGAAATAAACAAATTTCCTGCATGTGTTGGAGAAAGCTGCTGATTTGCTGTCACTTCAACCTGCCAGGTCTGCTGTACAGTGTTTGCTGTGCAGGGCCACCCCTCTCTAAACACTGTACTGGGGGCCACAGTGGCTCCAGTGCGAGCAGTTCACGAGGCCCCCAAAGCCAACGTTCGTGAGGCCTGCACACGCCAAGTCAAGTCAGCTGAGGTCTGTCACCTACCAAACGCAATGCTCTAATGACTGACAATCAACATCTGACCAATCATGACTCAGAGCCGGGCAGCAGTTCAGGTGAAGAGATGGCCACGAAAAGACAATTTGAATCCAGCACAAGCAAAAGGGAAAAAAGGAAGAAACCTGAGTTTAACTCGAAGGTAGGAAAGTTATTTAAGTAAAAATGTAAAGCTTTGGCCATATTATTCCAGCTTCTGTATCGAGGCTACAGGAGAATCAGTTATTTTCAGGCAGTACCATTCATTCAATGTCCTGCTAAACCTTTATCTGCTCTCTGCATTCACCTCTGAAACAGAGCGGCCCCTGGCCAAACTGGGGTCCTAAAAACACAAGGGTCTGGGTGCAAGTTTTTTTTTTCTATTTCAGGTTGACGTTGATTTTTTTTGTTTTGTTTGTTATCATTAATTGATGACCTAATTTATTTTTTATCTCAGATTTTTGGATTTTGTTATGTATGCAGAAGACTGAACATGCTACTACAGAATATAAAACATTACTATGAACAATGACTGAAAACATTACCGTTACTTTTAATTGTTAAAGAATGATCCTACTCGCGGTTAAATTCAAATACCACTCAATTTATTTTTGGCTGGTAAAAACAAAAAATCTGTCTGGCCAGTAAATTTTTTCATCTACCATACTGATCATGTTGTACTACATATCCAGTTAATAGTACATCATGCCATAAACTGCATGGCAAAGGCCTCATTTTTATACCTTCTTGTTAGTATAAAATCCTTCATTTTAAACCCACTACTGTATCAGCCCAAACCTCCATCAGAGGATTTTTCCCTCAGGATGTGAAGCGCTGATCCCAAGGCAGAGACAAGGCAGACAGCTGACTCATATTGATAGACCTGGTGTTTTACTTTTTTTTTTTTTTTTAATGTAATGATATCAAGCCCATTGAAACCTTTTCAATAACTGTTAAGGCCTCGTTTTACGGCGTGTCCAAGATCTTCAAATGTTCCAAGGTTTTAAAGGTCGATGGAAGCCCTGTTTAAAATCTGATGCCTGAAAATGCAGGGCTTGGGTCTCTTCCAACAGAGCTGCTGGGCCTTTCAGTGGGATTGAGAGGTTAATCCCAACCAGCTACAGAAAACAACCCCAAAACACAAAGGTTTGTGAGTATAAGGAGAGGGATGTTGACATCTAATAGCCAGCAGTTCTTCATGTTTGGAAAGCCAAGCAGAACAAAACATGCTCTGGGCTGATGCTCGTTATTCAGACGTTTCTTGAAATTTTCTTAACTGGTATTTAAACCAAAGAAAAAACAAAGTGTAGACAAATCCTTCTTGCTTGGCGGACGTTTAAGTTTTGGGGACTGGAACTGGATTTGATTTCAGGATACATATCCGTGTAGAACCACATCAAACTGTCTCGTTAGAATCAGTTCAAGCCTTTTCAACCAACAAGGAACTGGTTTCTGTTCCAGTTTAGGAACTCAGTTTTGAACTGACTTTATTCTTGCCATAAAATGAATGTAACCTCCACTACAGAGGAGGCAGGCCGCCATCGCTGTCTTCTCCTAATCAAACACCTCCTCTACATTTCCTAGCCACACTTCACAGGGAGTTGAGTGTGTGGTCAGACTGCCTCTGCTGCGCTCCAGCCTTCAGTTAAATGACCTGGCCATGCATTTTTAATAAAGACTAAGCTACAGAATTTAATGAAGATTTCAACTGCGCCTGTTTCTGTTCCCCAGAGGATAAACACAATTTCTTGATTGAGATGCTTCCTGCCTTTCATCACCCACCATCCCCCTTTTTCCACTTGTAGTTTAACAAGAAAAAAAGAGACAATATGTAACCTCTAAACTGACTCCAAAAGTGAAGAAATAATTATGTCTGTTACGTCAGGTCTAGTTTGATCAAGCCACAAATTCGCGGTCTTAATTGAGCAACTTAAGTTGCCCTGTCATTTATATTCCAGAGTTTTATTTTAGAGATGTTTCTCTCTGTAAACTAGTGGTCCTGAAAATGGGATACAGGAAATCTCAGGCATTTTTAAGGGAGTTCCAGGGGTCCTTAAGAGGATTTCACAGGGTCAGGATATATAAGGATGACTACTATAATCCTAAGGCTTCCAATAATCACTATTATCTCTATACATGCAGTGTACGCAGGCAGGGCTACAGTGGTCATGAGACAACAACTCCTGAGGGAAAAGAAAACATTACAAATGAGAAAAATAAAACCGTTAAGCAGGGCTACTCGTTTGAGAAAACCAAGATGAGGAAAAATATATTGTATAGGGGCTATATGCGCCATGGTCGGAGACTGAGTCCATCTGGTCCTGTGCACTTGTATCATTATGTGCATGAGAGTGGTGATTCCTGCGGCGGATTCCCCCAGTCCGCTGTGTGTTTGACAGACTCCTTCAGGCAGTAAGCATGTCAGGGAGTTAGCTCTTTTCAAGCCCCAGTGCCCTCTAGCCTACACATTGATTTTCCTGTCTCACCGCTTGTTTCTCCCACTTACACACTGTTTGCTGCCTATGGAGAACGTATTGTGATAAAATTGTATCCAAGGGTATCCTGCATGACCTAACACACTATGCACAGCTCAGCCCATAATTCACCGCTCCTCCATTTAGATGGATTTTTTTTTACCTTAAAGATGTGTTAGCAGATTGTTTTACTGCTTTGTGTTACAGAATGACTGTATGTGGAGGCTGACTGGCCTGTTGGACAACAGGGGTGGGAATAAACCGATTCAGTTACACAACTGGTGCACACTAGCCCGCTCATTCGGGAATTGCTAACTTCTGTAGATGTTACCTGTATTGTCTTTCATGTTATGTGCTGTCTACCACGTTTATATGTGTTTTTATGCCTCTATGCTGCTGCACATCAAATTGCCCTCTGGGACATTGATAAAATTGAATTGAACTGAACTGAACTGAATTGCGATTTTGATTTTTTTGGTTTACTTTGTCCTTATTTTGCTCAAAGATGATTAAATTATTGACAGTGGAATTGTATAGCCTCCAGCCAAACATATAGGATAGTGTGAAGCTTTTATTGGCACAAGCACAGTATGTTGCATTTGTGTCACTTTCCTTATCTGCGCGCACATGTAAAAAACCTTTAATTGGACCATTTATATGGCCAAGTAATCAGGTTTCGTCAGTAGAAATGTATCTTGTCTTAATCCCTCACACTGAATATGGCATGATCATAACGTTTCTTAAATCAGATAACGGCTGTACGTGGGGAATAATGGGATTGCTTGGGAGCATGTAAATGTGCTGGTTGCTGTTGAGGAAATAAAAACAGTTTTGGAGGCCTGAAGAAATCTCAAGTTGTTGCAAAGTGTTTTCATTTCAAAGCCCTGATTGCACTTTTGAAAGCATGAAACCACAGATGACTGGAGTTTTCACTTTGCAAAAGAAAACGAAATGAAATATGTCAGTTTATGTCTGGGCTGTGACTTAATGACGAAGGACAAATGTGGACCGTGAGGCTACACTGTTGTGTTACTTACAGGCCAGCATAAGCCGTGCCGGAGACCGTGGAGGATGCTGCATTTTCTTGATCGCCAACAGAGGGCAATAATTCAGATTCTTTAATGTCCCCTTAACAGGGTAGGAAATGATGACAACTAGATAGCATATCAGGTTTTCTGTTTGAATTATGAGTGAACAAGGGAGGAATATTATGTATTTAGACCAGCCAAAACTCTTTGCAGAACATCCCCAGGGAGGCCTCTCCTATCTATCTTTTTCCTCATTTGAGGTCTCTCTACACTTGACTGCCAAAGCCAAATTATGCCCCTGTCTTTCAGTGCTGCTCTGCTGCCGCCAGACAAGCTCTTGCACTCTGTGCTCTCTCCTCTCCTTCTTTGGTTCAGTAAGAGGCAGGGAAATGAGCTCACTTCTCAAAAAAGGAGGTTTTAAAACGCCACCTGTTCTGCGGAGAATATCAAATAAAACACAATTGCATGGTAATGCTCATAATGGGCGTGCCCAAGCAGGCCATGTATGAATGTGGAAATAGATGAAAAGAGCGTTTCATCTTTAAAGATCTAAGATCTAAAGTAATAGGGTTATGGTCTTGCAGAAGAGTGAGGGGAAGTTGACAACGATGCCTGTAGGTTACTAATGGTTGCTTTCCACCTGAGAGACATCTGAGTGCAGCCCAGCAGGAGAACAATGTACTGACTCCTTTTTTCCTCGCTCAGTGCTGTCTTTTCTGCCCCTCTCAGCAAAACGCCAAGACAATGCAGTTGTAAAATAATCGGTGTAGCTGCAGGAGCCTTGAAGGGCATGGTGGGGCGGTGGGCGGCCTTGCAGCAGCTAAATGCATCATTAGCACTCCCTAAAGATAAGCTATGTGTACGCTTGTCGTACTATGTGACCATGACGCGTGCCTTCCCGTACATAAATGTGGTCGAGTTTGTCTTCATGAATTAAGCGTGCTATTTGAGGCGCAGGCTAGCGCTCTTTCTCCGTCCTCCCTGTTCGAGTCTGTCAGAGCAAGGTGAGCGAGCTTGCCTCCGCTAAAGCGCTTTCCAAAGCCTGACATTACCTCAAAATAACCTGCCTGCTCCAGAGGCAAAACACTGTGTTGGAGCTGTGGACTCCAGTAGCTCCGGCCTCGCTCTGAACTCCACTTGGCTTGGAACAGTACAGGCTTCAGTGTACTCGACTACGTACTGCGGCATCAAATTTGAGTAAGTTTGTGCAGTCAAGACGACACTTTTCTGGGAAAAAAGCAATGAATGAGATTCTGCATTTTGAAGAGACTCGCTAGGTGAAAGAGCAAATTCCTCAAACTGTTTCTGTTTTCTTTTCCAGTTCATATCCTTTGTTTCTTTCTCCATGCTAATACGTCACTGTCAGCTGTTCAAAATGAAATTATCAGTTCGCCGTGGTTGCAGTGTTTCTGCCTGAAATTCAGAAATGGAGATCTGGAGGCTTTTTTATCTTTTCAAGGGGAGGTGTTATCAAAATAGAGCAAAGAATTCCACATTTGTTGAGAATGCCGCTTAATTTTCTGCTTAAAAAAATGTGAGAATATATCCCAAAATTACAACTCCCACAGTCCACAACTCCCCTTCTGATTTTGGACAGATGAAAACTGCCGGAGACAGTGGCTGCTTTGTTTTCTCTTTGTTTTCCATTCTCAATTTCAAACTGTCTCTCCAAAACTGGACAAGTTAAAGAATATTTTCGCTGCGGAAATTGCGTGCATTATGTGAAAACTAGGTTCCCGCAGTGAAAATGTGTCCCTACTTTTAAAATTATTGTTTAAAACAGGTAGCATTCATGACTGATGGTGCCTGAGGTAGAGCGCTATGCTTGAAACGTGTTGCTGCACCACCAAGCCTGTTCACTGAGTCATTGTTTGCCTTTTGCTATTCAGTTCTGAGCCCTAATAACAGAAAATAAAATGTTTTTGTTCTTAAGCATCACACGCTTCCCACTTTCTTTATTTCATGGACTCTTACCCATTGTGAACTGTGTTTTGTGTCCATTGTTTTTCCATGACGTGGCCACAAAAATCACTTTTATTCACAGTGGTCACCACAAGCAAGTGTATAAACACAAAAGCAAATGAATGGGCGCGCTTCAAATAAATAAAACACGCAGTCTGCAGTGACGCCTACATGTGTTTGGTCTCTCAAGATGCACTCAGCCATTTACACATGCTCAGGAGAAAGAAAGCTGGCAAATTAGCGCCTGCCACCCACCAAATGCACTGAAATATTTGTGGTAGATTTTTTTTTTATTTCGCCAGAGAGTGATGGGTTATACAAAATAGGGTGTGAACACACACACAGCTTTTGTTTGTTTGTTTTTCCCCAACCACCACCCGTGTTTTTCTATGGAATCCTATGGTAAGCACAGTCAAATACATCTTGAGACTGTCAAGCCAAAAGCATGGCTGTAAACTGTCTTTTTAACAAGTTTTATTTACTGACACACCTCCACAACGCTGCGCCAGAGTGTGTCTGTGTGCAGGAAGCCATGCTGCATTCGTGGTTAAGTAGCCTAGGACCTTGGAGTATCCGTCCTGCAGTAACATGACATTCACGGTGTAACCTCTGAAGACATGAACACTCTCATGACTGCTGGTTAAATCTGGGCATTCATCGTGGCAGGTGGACCAAAAAGTTAATTTGCCACGCTGGTCAGGAGTAATTGTTGTTAAAATAGTTAGGATGGTGCTGGGAAAATGCCTCATAAGCTAAAGAAGCTTCATGAGATGAATTCATTGCAGTCGTTAATGTTTGCTGGTGACCGAGTTTAGTGGCTGGAGGCTGTTTTGAGCAGGTAAAACACCCGATAGTGTGACAATGTGGCACAAACTGCAGTCCTAAGTGCCACAAACAGAGATGTGCTGCTCGGTTTGGTGAAGACTGTGGATGCGTTCCAGGTCATCAGCCTAAAATATACATTCTACGCATGTCTCGTACAACCACTGGCTGTGACACCGCTTGCAATTCAAGACTAGAGCAAGCTTAATATTGTGTTTATTAGAGTCTGTGCAGGGAGGCAAGGGGAGGTGCCATGAGGAATATCTAAAGAAAAAGAAGTCAGATAGGTCAAAGCCATGCTCGTGACTGTTAGTTGGAAACTCTAAAGAAACTCTGGAGAATTTTTTTTTCCAGCTGATGTGAAGTCCCTACCTTTGAATCCGGAGTTTCAAACACGTCCTACAGTCTTTTAAAGGAAAACAGACTTGAATTAGCAATGTCACCTGGATGCACTCCAACTAATTCTGCACTCAAAGTAATCTGTGCATCTGAGCAAGAGGACGCTTCTTCGAAACCTCCTGCTGTCTTGCCTTCCTCTCAGCCTCTGTTCACGTCCGACAGCAAACTCTCAAAGGCTTCTTGAAAACAGTTTTGATTTTGGGGTCACATCTTGTTCTCCATTTGCATGCTTATACATGGACAAAATATCCACAAAAACAGCAAATTCCCACCATTCTATTGTAAATGGCACCTGGAGAACTGATTTCAAGATGTCACTGATCATTTTGAACACAGGGGTGGGTCTGCCAACACATGACAGTGTTAAAAATCGGATTAAAATTGATGACTATCTTACAAGCTATGAAACAACGAGAGAAGAAAACCACATGTAGACCATATAGGGACAACATGTGTCCCTATAAGGTCACATGTGCTGCTGGTGGCTGAACGGCCTCCCTCCTTCAAGGGACAAATCCCCTGTTCTGCTGAGGGCTGGAGGCCACTAGTCAGCCATGACCGAGTCGTTTTGGACCTCACCTTTGTCAAGCACTCGAGGCACAAAGGAATCACTCATATCTCCACCTCAATACCTGGAGCCCAAGTCCGCCGTCTCTCTGTTGAAACTTTTTGTGATTTATGTCATATTCATGAATCAGTTCTTCTGTTGGATGAGTTCTGCGGCTTGCAGATTGCCAGCTGTCATGGTTACCAAGATTTTAGTGATAACAGCATTTTTTATTAGTATAACAATCGAATGAATTTGGCTGCTTTCTATCACCAATGGAATAATAAAATTGTGATTCAACTTCATGAAAGCTTTTACAATTCCTTTAAAAAAAAAAAACACCGCAGGGCTGATTTATCAAGGATTATTCATGCGCAAATGACATAAAAAGCGACCGTCCTTATTTACCACTGTGCCACACCAGAGGTTTGTGCTGCATAAATAAAGTTGAGTGTTTTGCCACTTATCTCAAAGCTGGAGGCATACAAAGTCGAAAATATGTTTCCTCACAGGAAAGTTATTTAGCCAGTGTCTGAGAAGAGCTCAAAGGCGATGTGTTCCCACCAGCGTTAGATGTTTTATCAGGACCGTATTTCCCTATCTGCCGGCACCATAACAGCTCTGAAGAATAGCCTATGATTTATGGATAAAGAATACACGCCTGCGATGTGCTGTCCTCAACAACTGCCACTTGTTGCAAGTTCTACCACTAAAAATGCAAAAAAAAAGAAAAAAAAAGCTTGTCTTGCAAACGGAGACATGTTTCTTGATTATAAAATAATAATCTTTTTATAATACAATAATCTTTTGCACGGCTGCCGTCTCTGGTGCTGAAAGTGGCGTTGCTTTTCAGACAGGCTCCAAACGCCTCTTCCAGCCGCAGGTATTAGCGGCGCTGCATTCAAATTAATTCAGCTGCGTCTACGCTCTTTTACATTATCCGTCTTGGCAAATCACCCTCTAAATTGAGAAACTATGGCGACGCAAAATTTAGCAGCCCTGGCAGTGATTTGTGGCATGCTTAATAAATCAAACCCCGTGATGTTGAATGATGTGTTTTTCATTTCTGGTTTGATTTGATTGGAATAAACAGGAGAAGAACTGGGTGGTTAGCATGAGCAGTGATAGGCACCATGGCTGAACAGACAAAGAAAAGAGCGCCCCCTACAGAATCTCATACTTCATCAACAGAAAATCCAAGGACCAAGAGCTTCACGCTTCAAACGCTTCACACCAAAGATACTGACACAAGAAACAGGAGAACTTTACGTGGTTATCCAAAGATATTAATCTTGCCTCAGTTTTCAGTGTGATTTTGTGCACTTCAGTGACTCTTGATGTTTTTGCAGAAGCTTGTAAAAGCATCCTCACATGTGTGTAGAAACAGACAGGAGTCCACCAGTGATTTCATTCATGGTTGTGAAATTGATGTGGACCAGAGTGCGAGCGGCAGCCTTTCCCCCGTAGTGGCTGGTACCACTACGGGGGATCCCGGTGTGCCAAATCAGCACAACCCCACATCTCATGCACAAACAAATATGCTGATGAGGTGAAAAGCCATATGCTCCCCTCCACTGACGGCTCCTGTCAAGACAGGATGAACACTGTGCTATGGACGGCGATGCATTCCACTCTCATTGTACTTCTCATTGTACCTCTTACCTTGCTGCATGTCTTCCACTGGCACTACAAGAGTCGGACCACTACATGGGGACAATACTGCACTTAAATTAATGAGGTTCCTCTCTGAATATGGGTAGCCAACATAAATACAACCTGTAATAAAATCATTTAAATTAGTTTTTGTTTTGTCTTTTTGTCAATTTAAAATCTAACAGCAGTAATGTATAGTTTCCCATGCCACTTTTGGAAATTTACTTAAACTTTTTTTTTTTTTCAAAATGGGCGAATTATCCCTTTTAAGGGCTGCTAACCCAGAAGAATTTCATTAGTGTGAGTTTCAGTGGAGTGTTTCAGTGCTCGGTGACAGACTCTTTGACCCGGACAAGACCACAATTATGACTGAAACGCTGAATATTTGGCATGTTTTGGTATTCAAATTGAGAGATATTAGATGATGGTTACTAGCAGTTTCACCCCAAAAAATACTGGCACTGGCCTCCACAACATTTATCCATAATCTTTAAACACAACGCATTTGAACTGCAGCTTTCCCTCCCACTTGGTTGCACTGTTTCTCTGCAGGTACAGCATGTCGCCTGTGTTGGCTGCAGGGCCTCCCAGAGAGCTGACCGTATAGCAGAGTCAGTCTGAAACACCAAACAGCGGATCAGGTTACAGTCTCGCAGGGAGGGGCGTGTCCTTGCTGCTCGGCGCTGCACAGTGTCACGTTGCCATCACTTTAGCAAATCCTCTGCCAAACGTTAAAAAAAAAACGTAGGTTTTGTGAAGATGAGTTGGTATGTGTATGTACAAGTTTAGCATTTAAAATTGTTGTAGGCAAGGCAGGCAATGACTGGATTCACTTTAGAGCCCTGTGTATGTGTGTGTGTGTGTGTGTGTGTGCTCTGTGGGGAGCACTGGTCGTCTCAATCATTAAGGCATAAGAGGGGTCCAGAGTATAAAAATACTCCACAGGGCCTGGAACAAACAGGCACACACCAACAATCCCCTCCCCCACTCAACACCATCCAAACGCTAAATATAGAACTTTTTCCATGCGGTGGTAAAGTCGCCGCATAGGACACACACACACACACACACACACACACGCACGCACACCCCAGGGTGGGCTGTAGCAGTGCAGCAGAAAGCCACAGCGAGGCCCTGTCCAGCGATCTGGCTGCAGCTCTACGTGTGAACCGGCCGCTGAAGCCTGGCTGCTGCCTCACACTGAAACCGACGCAGCGGTCACAACGATGGAGCCGTGGCTGAACAGAGTGGATGTGCTGGTCACATGTGAGGGTCACACATGAGGGGGAAATGCCAAACACAGGGGACGGCACCGCAATTACACAGACAATATGCTTTTGTTGAAGACTGGCTGAATGAGGAGGTTTGCAGGTCCAGATTTAGCAGGCTCAGGGGGGGGTTGGTCCTGGGTTAATGTCTGACCGATATCAGCCGGTCGATACTAGAAATACAGGGTGTCCACAAAGTCTCTTTACCATTTAAAAAATCAATAACAAAAGCAATTGATGAGATGTTAATCAGATTTGTTCTATGTACTCGGTGGTTATCAAAGTTTTTAATCACATTGCATTTGTGTATTTCAGGTACCCTGTTGATGAAATAGGTTCTGTTAAATAAACCCCTAAAAAATACGTAGACTCAGCGAAACTACAAGGTTATGTTAAAGATATCGTGTATGGAACAAAGATACAGGACATCAACGACCTGAAGCAAAAGATCACTGATGCCACTGCCACCATTGATGAGGCTCTGCTACAGCAAACATGGTAAGAAATCGAGTACCGTCTTGATGTGCTTCGTGCAACTAATGCTCCCCATATAGAG
>OMLB01055026.1:34805-64701 GCA_900302555.1 Myripristis jacobus
GATGAGATGTTAATCAGATTTGTTCTATGTACTCGGTGGTTATCAAAGTTTTTAATCACATTGCATTTGTGTATTTCAGGTACCCTGTTGATGAAATAGGTTCTGTTAAATAAACCCCTAAAAAATACGTAGACTCAGCGAAACTACAAGGTTATGTTAAAGATATCGTGTATGGAACAAAGATACAGGACATCAACGACCTGAATCGAGTACCGTCTTGATGTGCTTCGTGCAACTAATGCTCCCCATATAGAGGTGTATTAAATGAGGCAAAAAAAAACTTCAATATCTACTCCTCATTTTGTAATAACTTCCAGATTTGTCTATTGATTTGCTTTTGTAATAAATTTGTTAAACTGTAAAGAGACTTTATGGACACCCTGTAGATATCGGCCAATACCAGCAGTCACCTCACATATGATGGATATGATGCACTTTGACTACGCAGGCCTATTTATTGTGGAATTGCTCAATACAACACTGCTTGACTATGAGAATCGTCTCTAATGAGACATTTCAATGTGATTCATATGTGAGTATATTTAATGATTAGTAGTAACAGTGGTTGTGGTAGTAGTAATATTAGCATTTTTAGTATTCTATGAGGTACTGTCAGAGGTACTGTCATCATCAGGAATAAAATTCACATTTTTGGTATGAAAATGCTTGATGAATATCGCCTCACAATATCAGAGAATGGCAGGTTCATTCTAAAAACTAAATTGGTCGTGGCATGCAGAAGCCCTTATTAGCCGAACCTCAGTTTGAATTGTCCTCAAGCGTCCTCAAATTTGAGGTGCGAGGTCATGGGAAGAGTGGGCGCTACAGACGGGTGGACGTCAGCCCAAAGCTAACTTTGGGACGGCAGCGAGTTCGTCTGGACAGGCTCAGTTCATTTGGCTGAAATTACTCAATTTCTGAACGCTGTGTTTGATCGGTTCTCATGTTTGACTTTGCAACACGCCGCAGGGGCCAAGCAAATGAGTGCGCACTGCCCTTTGTTAGTTTCAAATTGGTGATATCTAAACAGGATCAGGCATCAAGTGTTGATGACACAAATTAGAGGAAGAAACAGACGTCTACTTGTGCTAATATTGTGCTAACTACGTAGCAAGTTAGCTCACCAGACAGAGACAGATGTGACAACAAACAAACCTTCCAGTTACTAAGCTTTGGTAAAAGTTTGAAGTTTAAATTTTGGTGTAATTACAATGTTTGTCCAGGTGCAGCTATTTGCTTCTGTTTGATACTGATGTAATGCTCATTTCAGCTCAAGTCAAGACATGTTTAAAGGGCTTAACCAGTGATTCTGCTTTTTTTATTGCAATATCTACAGAATGTATAAACTTCACATTTCTGCTAATCTTTTCCCAAAGCAATTAGTTGTACTTTAGAACTCATATCATTTATTCCTACTTTTTAGCCAGCCGCTGGTTTCCATTCACTGCATTACAATATGAAAAGGCACTTTCAAAGACTTTAAACTTTCTTCACACTGTAATAAAGTCCTCCATATTAGTTTTCCTAAAAGCAGCAGCACTGTTGTGTTTTGATGACTCACAGTGAAACGGTCTCTCTGCTAGAAAATAGTCCCTGGAGAAACGTTGCCTTCACAGAGCCGATTATCAGTTCTGTGGTCTCTGAATGGAGATGATTTCGTTAGCCGCAGCAGCATGTAAGACACCAAATGTGTTTTCCCTTTCATAATAAATTCTGATGTTTGTTAAACATAAAAAGTCTCACTGACTATGGTTGTGAGTGTTGTGACTGTTTTTTGTTTTCACAGAGCAACTCAATAACGTCATCCTTTCATCATTTGTCATGAAAGAAAAGGGGCTGTCCAAAAATTTGTGGACAAAATTTACACCGGTGGACACACATCCCTCCGCAGAAGCAGAGACAAAACGTGAAAACCCTTCCTGAAGACAGTGTCTATGGCCCCGTCATGCTGGGGGAGGCAGGAGACATGTGAACTGATGGATTCATTTCTCAGGTGCCATGTCTGGCTGTGGACTCCTGCAGCTATTTTGACGGTGTTTATTAGCCTCAAAAGAAAAATGATAAGAAGGTCGCCGAGGTCGGTAACCGCTGGAAAGCACCTGCTACACTTCATTTCACTACACACATCGCTGTTTCACTCAGCTTTCAGAGGCCCCGCGACCAGGAGAGCTCCGCAATGTGGGCACGAGACAGAGAGGGAGACATTTAGGCATTTAAAAAAAAACAAAAAAACAAAACGCATTTGTCAGGGTATGCTGACTATGCATAATTCATATGCCTGTTCCTGGAGATGATTTTGCACATCTTAGAGTGAGATCACAGTTGCCTCTGATGGGTCTCAATGGAGGCCTAAGCAGAGAGCGTTCTTCATTTAGAGCTGCACTCTGGAGACCATACTGTACAACACACACACATACACACACACACACGCACAGAGACGTTCGCTGGGCTTATACGGCGAGAAGGAATGAATGAAACCAGTGATGATGCTGACTGTTTTTCTTAGAAATCACTGACAAACTGAGCGTCTTAAACGGGGAGTCCTACCCTCACCGATATCCAGTGACCAGGTCTCTGCTGGTTTAAAATTAAACTTAAAATTTAGACCTTTTTTATGTTGCATTTAAGATTAATTCAAATGTCAAAACACAGAGAAAAAGCTGGCATTCATGATTAAAAAGAGCTAATGGAGCTAATGAGCTGGATAAGGAAAAGGACAATAAATGACGATAATGAATAAAATTCCTCTACACATGCTCAATGTCATATCTCTGTATTTACTGTTATAATATTTTGTAGGATTAATGAATATATTGAAACCTAATGCACATACTTTGATAAAACCTATACATAAGACATAACTTTAAAATCCATAAGGCACATATTTTGTATTTCATATTTCTATTTCTCATAATGTAATTCTTTGACCCATTTCGCCTCAGGGATCAATGAAATATTTCTAATTTGGATTCCAAAATTGAAGTGAACTGGTAAGGGAGTCCAAGTGTGTTTAGTAAAGGAGATCGGTCGGATACCGTACTGCAAAACCTGTCCATGATTAATCTCAGAGTGGACGTGTGGTGCTGTCACTACACGGTGAACAGACCTAATGAAGTCCTTGAATTTTGATATTTTTATGTCAGGACATTCTCCAGCTGTGTAAGGACCTGTGGATACCCTGACTGTGGCCGGGCCCCCTCCCACCGCTGTGGCTGAGCTCCAGAACAGAAGGCCCTTCATACTTTAAGGTTAGTGTGTGAACAGTGTGGCCGATCACAGCGACTCAAAACAGCAGCTCAGTCTGGGAATCACTGCCGGCCTTTGTTGCGTCCTCAGAGCACACCACCAGCTCTGGCGATGGACACATCATGTTTTGTCTCAGTTGGTGCTGAGAAATTTATCTTCAGCTTTCCCTTGCCACATTTGGGACCAGTTTGGACCTTACCACCTCTAATTAAAGTACCATATGATAGACATAGAAGACTTTACTGTCACTGTACATTGTACAATGAAATTCTGTTTGGTACTTTCTCGGCAAACAAGCTCAAACAGACAACAATCAATAAAAGGACAAATAACTCAATAAAAGAATCAGTATAAAAATATAAAAAATATAAAAATAGCAGCTGTACAAATAAAAACCTCTGGTAAAGTGATGGCAGCACTCCGTGTAAAAAACAGCAGCAGGTAGGTTTAACAGTGCAGTGCAAAGGATGTAAAAGTTTATTTATCACAAGTGTCACAGTAATTTTTAAACAAACTCTTACCAAGAAAAAATTGTATTTATCCTTAAAATGACCAGGGAAACATTTTGGCCTTTCACAACTTGAAATAGAAACAGGAAACAAAGTTCATGATGAGCTGCGACCAGCTCTGGCAGCGTTGCGTAGAGGTTGTACGGGCGACTTCTCAGTGAGAGGGCTTATTGTCAGGTTTATGTTTAGAATAGCATTGTATGAAATCTACCTCCAGTTTATGGATATTTGAGCATGTTGACATGGACTAAATGCCACTTTAGCTACAAATTTTGTTTACATTACAAATTAATTCTGAAGTTATGTTACTGAAGACTGATGGTGAATTTTATGAGATTCCTTTCATTTAACAGACCTCTTTCACAACAGCCATTTTGACATGAAAAACGCAGGTTAGAGACTGATGAGGGGTTCCTTTCCATTTAGCTCCAAGGCTTTGTTCAGACTGCGGGGACAAATCTGTTTTTTGTCATATGCAGATTGCATCCACATTGATTTTAGAAAGTCACATGGAATGCCTTTTTTTGCACCTCTTTCTGGACGCTCTTGGCGCTCAAACAGGATTTCAAAGTGTCTCTTACGTCGCTCGCAATGCGACACAGAGCAACAACGTCAGATCCAGAGTGAGGGAAGATAGGTCGATGACGTCTGGACACACAAATCCGATCTGATCCAATCTGGTTTGCCTGCAGTCTGAACAAGGCCGAGGTCTTTTTGTAGCCGTGTTGTTATGTGGACTGATGCAGCCACATGGACATCTGTAACACTTTATGAGCTTTATCCTTCCAGATAAGGCTGGATAGCAACTTACAAAGAGCAGAGCAATTACACATAACTGGCTTCATGCATCTACAACCGCTCACAATTTTCCATCATGTGAAACCATCCCGTCAGCCAAGTATGTTGTTATTCCCCCCGACAGATACCCAAAGTCAGACCTTTCCATCTGCTGCTGTCCCGTTGAGCCGAGGCTGTGGGTGATGCTCCTGATGTCATTTCTTAGATTTTTCGAGCTCATGTTTTGCTGATAATTGAGCAGATTGGCTCTTCTGGATTAGCTGCTTCTCCGTTTTCATTCAGTGTCAATCCAAAGTGGGCCCTAATCGGCGATGTTAGGCCTGTCACGATAATTAATATAGCCAATATCGCACAGCACAGGTATAACACATTCCTAGGAATAAAGGCACCCGAATCGGTTCAAAGAATAACCTTGTTTTGCCGTCTTTCTGCGGTCATTATCATTCAAAGCTGAAAATCTATAGCATTACAGCCAAACAATACTACAATATGGCAGCGGGGAGGCATCCATGCAAAACCTGACGCAGCAGGGGACGAATATTCAATGAGTCACAATGTGGAGGAGAAAGGAGACAGCCACTTGTAAAACAACACACACTTCTCCAATATGACTCAAAAGGCACAAAGTCAAAAGACTAATTGAAAATGTAAACCTAAATATAAACATGTATAAAGGTTGATATTGTTAGTGAGTTTTGTAAAACGACTGGTAAGCACTCAGGAGACTGTGGCTTACTGCATTCTGTATCTGGTGGTGTTGTGGCGTGCATGCAGGAGTCACTCTAAACTGTGGGTCAAGGAGCAGCTGGTTTCACTTTCAGCACAATACCTTTAAACATGAAAACCGACGGAGGAAACAAACAAACAAAAAAAAGTTGTGTGAAAAGCTTTTGCCCCAAGAAGTGTCGACAGATTCAGCTGCTAATGAGCGCAGCAAACGCGTGCAGGAGACTCGGTGACTGGCTGCTCTGCGTTTAAACCCTGCAAATTATACCCAAGACCGTCTTTCCAGGGGTTTCCAGGAAGCAGAGCGCCACTCCAGACACACAGGGCCTGCGACACTGGAAAGAACGACAATCTGCATTCACAGCAGCTGATCTCCTTTACCTGGGAAAGGAGTTCAAATCATTATCAACCTCGTCACACACTTTAGCCGCAACTTTCAGGTCATATCGTCGCTGTAAGGTCAAAACCCTGCGTCTCCGGTTTTGCTGATTTACCTGAATCAGCTTCATTTGAGGGTTTGCCTGCTCCTCTGTGAGTTCAGAAAGTTCTGCATCTTCACCGCATTTTGTAATAATTTGCCAAATTGCAACAACTTTTAACACCCACTTCAGTGTTCATCCGGTCAACGAAGACGATGACAAAAAATCCTTGTCAGCGTATCTTTTCCTCCATGATGAAGGCGAGACGAGCTAAAAATAGATCATCAGACCGTGGAACCGCCATCGGACGTTACACATTCAACACGCAAAGCTGTTTTTAAAAAGAAGTTAAATACCTAATGGCTCAGAACAACCAGATCATATGATATTTAACATTTTGGGGTCATTTCATCCTTTTAGTTCACTGCACATGTTGTTTTTAATGATACTGTATTATTTTGCGCTGTATTAAATGTTTTACTGATTATATATTTGATTACCTCCTGATCGAGTGTGGGTATGTGGTCACGGGTGTTGTTATTGTTATTGGAAGTCCATGTTGTCTGTGTCATTGTTTCATTTTTGTTTGTGTTTTTCTTTTTGTAGTAGGATGTGTGTTTGGTGTTGTGATGTAATGCTTACTTGTGCGGACACCAGGAAGAGTGCTTGTTACCTTGGCAATGACTAATGGGGATCCAAATGAATCAATAAATGATAGAATAATGACAAAAATGACGAGATGGGACGCAAAATGTTATTAGTCGACTTTCAGACGTTAAAAAATAACCTCTCTTGTGTGTTTCTAAAAATATAACCTTGCAGTACGCCGCCCTGTCATTGGCTGAAGTTCAGTGTGCCGCAGTTTCATTTAAGTAAGAAACAAGGTTAGGGTTAGTTAAAGTGAAAAATGAGGTGTGGCACTTGATGGAACAAAGACAGCAGCTCTGTCAAGCCACTACAGAATGCACTGAATTATTGTATACTGGTCAAAAACAAGAAAGTAAAATTTATTTATATAATTTGTGTTAAAGGTTTTTATGACAAAATGTGTCAACTTATTTAAAAATGTGTGTTTTATTATAAAATGAAGGAAAAATGTACTACATCTAGTAAGGTTATTACAAAATGCAGCATTAGTACTTAATGCATTGATACAAACCTTTTCAAAACTAATCAGATCAACTGGAAATCTAATAAGATTAAAGTTTTTTTTCTTTTTTCCTGCTTTCTTTTATTCTAACAATGCTTAAATAAACTTCAACACAAAAGGCTCAAACCCTAGGATAACTGCGCTTTATTAGAAATAATTAACATTATACCATATGACTGACACATTCAACCAGAGCAGACCTGGTAAAGTGTTCGGCTGGATGAACTAAACTTCTGTGCATCCTTCTCTGTCTAGATAAAAAAAAAAAAAAATGAGAACCTGACAGGAGAATCAGCTCGCCCAGGTGGACGATATCTAACAGATGAAATGTGACCAAACCCACCGTGTTTGTCAGATCTAAGGCGTAGAGATGCGCTACACAAAGCAGGTGGCTCTGGTCCAGATCTCCTCCACAGTGATGTAGTGTACGGTGCAGCTGTGGTCTGCGCTGACCAGGGCAGGCCAAATACAGAGCCAGGCTTTCATCTTCCTGCTGTGGACTGATGGAGTCACTGGGGACCTTTGAAGCTCCCACCTCCATTAGCTCTCAATGAGACAGATTGGACCACAGGACCCTTGTTTCACCACTCCCCACTCTTTGAACATCCCCAGTTTTCAAAAAGTACAGCCGTGAAACAGAGGTAAATAAATCAGATTTGGCAGAGAATGTATGTGTTATTGTCACAAAACAAAACAAAACAAAAAAAAGTCTCAGCACCAAGTTGCTCCATCTCCTGCAGGTTCGGGGGAGTTTGTGTCGGGCTGTGAAGCACAGAGTGATATGACAGCTGACAAATAGGACAACAGTAGGATCAGCTTACTAAAACAACAGCCAGACAGGCCGTCGGTGGTGTTCAGCTTGAGGACGGGGTTCTGGCTGCACCGGACCCCATGGATGAGGAAGGAATGCCTTTGCCCCCCCACTTCCACCTTGTGTGATTCAACCACTGAACTGTTATTGCGACAGCTGTCTTACTGCGCGGCACCCACAGGCAGGGTTTCTACAGCGACAGCGCTCCACAACCCCGGCACTCACTCATTCAGCAACTGAACCGCCAAACAAACCGTGGACACTTTGCTACATGTCTTTGGGCCCTTGTATTGTTCAAGGACAATGATGATCCAACCTAATGTTTATACCAGATTTGGATCAGGCCGCAAACTTTTGTCCGAACCCGAGATTGGGGCATCGTAACCAAGCCCGACCCAAACCTGACAGGCATTGTTTTTGTGTCTGAACCCGACTCGAGCCTGAGATTTTGCTTGACCTCCATCACCAGGTTATATTTACCACCTGAAATAGCCTTTGTGTTGCCTTCAGCGTCGTCACGTAAGCACTGTACAAGAAGTTGCCCAGAACAGACAGTGGGTCCATCATTTTTTACTAAAATAATGTCGAGGTGAGTGAACCAGACCCCAACTTGAATATAATTTCAAAATTTTTGTCCGAACCCAGCCCAACCTGTTGGGTCTCGACGGGCTCCCGATGGGTCAGGTATCCAAGCTCTAGTTTACACAAACATTTCACTTAAAGGGATAGTTCATCCCCTGGCTGTTCTGTAGGACAGTAGTGGTGCTATCATTCACTCATTGTTACTGAGTGCTGGATGCAGGAAAAATACAGTTTATAGCAAAACTATCATCCATGTGCCTTAATTTTAAGGGTGTTAGCTGGGGGGAAGTCCATCTCAATGGCAGGAGGCTAACAGTCTAACAGTTAGCATTTGGAGCATCCAGCCAGTATCATATTTTATGTTATATTTGGTTTTGCAAAATAATAGGGTTCAATGTTTATGCCACCAATTTCTGCTGGCAGCAGGTTGAAAAATATAATTACAGTTCTTGCAAAGAATAATTTGTGCCACCCAAAATGATTAATATATAACTTTTTTAGAAATATTTTTATTCCCATTTTCAATGCTATTTGCGAACAGAATATGTTTATTCTGATACTGTTTATATGTCATCAAGAAGTGCAGAGCTCACATTACAAGAAAGTCTTTTGGGGGCATTGTGCTTTCCCAAAAAGCCAGCTGCCAGTGTGGATGTGCTCTTTATCCTTTATTCACCAAAGATTAATTGTGGCTGTATTTGATGTGTGGTCATTTCAGGTCTTGGTTGTAAGACATGTAAATGGGAACAGAAAATTGGTACTACAAAAGCAGCATCCCACTGAAGTTAATAACAAATGTAGCTGAATTTTAGATTAATATTCTTTTAAGATGCTCTGGCTGCCCTTTACAGCTGCCTCTTTCTTTTGAATGGATCTCATTTGGCCTTTCAGGGATACATCACATTTGGCTATTTTTACTCTGGTGTGTAATGGACTACATAACTCATAAAACATGAAGCTATTGCCACGTTGAGAGAGCAGAATTCCCATTATCTCTTCCCCTGTTTCCAATGTGCCTAAATAGAGATATTTGTTACTTAAGAGTAAGGTTCTCAATTTCAATTTCTCTCTGGAGGTCAAGACCAAAATTGTCAGAAGAAACCTTACCCCAAAATGCCCTATCATATTTGTTCAGATCCAAGGTGGCATTCAAGGTTTCAGGCCAGTGCACTTCCTCCATGTCTCAATACTTTAAATACTCCTGTGAATAGCCATCTGTCCTCTGATCTTTAAAAAACAACCACAGTACAAATGGTGATGCAGAATGGTCATATTTTAAGCCGTTGTGAACCAATTAAGCAACATTTTCTCTGCAGCCACTTATATTCAGTGTAACCTGTGTAACATTAAGTGAATTAATTATGACTGTCTTTTTAGAACAACATTTATTTTTCTGTGCATGTAGAAAACTATTTTATGAGCACAATAAGTAGCCTATGGGTTATTTTTCCCTCACATAATTTCTAGCTCATTCTTTTTCCTTTTTTTTAAGATTTTTTTTGGGCATTTCTGCTTTACTAAACAGTCACAGTGGAGAAAGACAGGAACGACAGGGCAGAGAGAGGGGAGGACATGCAGTAAATGGTCTGGACCAGATTCAAACCTATTTCTGGCTTATTCTTATCAATCGGGATGGGGAGATTAACCGATTCATATCGATACACAGATGTGAAAGCTTCGGAAGAGCAGCTGTGAATAGATAAAATTTAGGGATAAAATCAAGATGCACTGTTTTTTTTTCATGTTTGCATCAATAAAATCTGATCCATTTAGTTATTCAATTTTCTATGCCTTTATTTATAGACATGAACCATCCAGTAATTTGATCATTTGAATTTGCAAACAAACACACACATCAGAAAACTACAAATCAAAACTTTGGAAAGACGGACAATGTGCAATTTGCAAAATGTGCCGTGTTGTTGTTAAGTCCACAGGCAGCACAGCGAACCTTTTTACACATCTGAGGCGGCGACACAGCCTTTACTGTGAGCCAGGTGTTGTAAAAGTGTGTTGTGCTGTCAACTTGACAAAGACAGAAGACACTACTGCATGACCTGTAAAACAAGGCCCGTCTGTGAAAGGTCATACTTTTATTTGGTTAATAAATAATCAGACTTGTTGAACTGCAGAGCATCATTCCATCATTCATATTGCATTGAATCACATTGAGTTGAATCAAATAGCTAAATCACACTGCATCGTAATTAGGGTTTGAATCGTATCATATCACATCGGTAGTTGCTGCTTATGTATTTTTAAGGTATCAGATCATTGGCAGTGTATCGAGATGTGTATCATATCAGCCACAGACCAAAGATGCACAACCCTACTTATCAATGATCTCAGGTAAAGGGATAGTTCACCTTTTTTGAAAAAAGTGATATTATTTCACTCCCTCCCAGCTGCTCTGTAGTACAGTAGTGGTGCTATCTTCCTCTCATTGTTACTGAGTGCTGGATACTGGCTGGATGCTCCAAATGCTAACTGTTAGCCTCCTGCCATTCAGATTGACTTCCCCCCAGCTAACACTCTTAAAAATAACCACCTTGATCCACTTCAAATTGTTTAACAAACGTTAAAATAAGTGTTATGTTGTCTTACCGCTGAATATTGCACGCTGGGAACAACACAATGACATCTCAGCTGCTTACTGGTAAATCTACACATTTATCAGTAAGTGTACAGATTTAAAATGTTCACACATACAGTACATATAAATGAAACAGATAATTGAATGAACACATTCACTCAGCATGAAGCTCTCTTTGCAGGCTAAACTGTCTCTTCACGATGATAAAAGTGGTGATTTCACGAGGGACTGGGTTACCACTATACCACCTACTAAAATTACTGTCAGGGCTGTTGAACAGAAACACTCATTTATTTTCAAATAGGCAGACCAAATCTGCCAAAAGAAAAGGCTCAAAGCTCAATTATTTACTGAATAATGGCTGACTTGTGGCTGCCTCCGTCACACAATACAGTAGGACCAGATGGGAGCCATTGCAGGGAGAGGAGCCATTGATGAGGAACGTCAATCTGACATGGAAATGTATTTGACTGAGAAAGAAGAGAGTGGAAGAGAGAGAGCGGAAAAAAAAAATGAACTGCCTCCGAGGAAGAACAAAGTAATCTCTGCCACAATTGGACAGAGAATAATAGAAACATTGATTGGTGGGTGTTAAACGCCCGGCGTTGATAGACTCACTCCGGTGCACGCATTTTCAATTGTCGAAATCCTTCCCAAGTCAAGGTAATACTCTGACAAAATATTTAAATATAGAAGGCAGACTATTATTGAATAAGTCATGAGGCTGTCACCTACACTGCTCCTTGCCTCCTGTCAAAAGGCCGCCTGCACCTTGGTAAAATGTGCACCTTGTTTTGCCGATAAAGTTCTGACAGTGGAACAGGCAACAGAGAAAGCAGAAAATCCCTGGTAAACATGGAGGGAAAATCTTAATACACCGCTCGGGAGGAAGGTATCATGACTAACAGAGGGTGTAAAAAAAAAATAAATGGGGGGAACCCATCTATTTGTTATGAGCCACTGCAATAGGAGCTGACAGAGGCAATCGAAATGCATTTGTGTTTAATGATAATAGACCCGCGACAGATGACAGCTCACCATTTCTCATGTTTCTGCACTATTTGCTAAGGACTAACGATTTACGCTGAGGAATACAAACAGAGGAAAGGGATCAACCCTATCTATTTCTATCCTGCCATGGCAAAAATGGGTAACTATTAGCCCACCTTGTTTGCAAGCCAAGCAACTTTCACCTTCCCTTCACAAGCGGTTGACAAGACAACAGGGTCAGGGCGAAGCTTTAAAAAACACAGGTGTAAACGGGCCTGGAATAAAACATGATGTGCAGAATGGGCTTTGCTGTGTATCACACTGAGCTTCAAGAGTTCTCCATTAACTGAAGGGGAACGATGAGGCAGAAGGCTGCTCTCGTCTCCACCTTGGTCAGGTGAGTGAGCGGTGGAGAGTGGAGGCGGGAAGCCTTCTCTCAGCGTGGATAGCAATGCTTTGACAGACCTGTAATCACAGTCAGGGAGGAAGACAGAGGAGGAGGAGGGCGAGATCAGGAAGGCAGGAAAAGGCGAAGGAGATTGCTGCTTCGATGCATGCAGAAATAAAGACGGCGGAGAGGTGGTAGAAACAGAGAGAGGCGAAGGGTGTGTTGGCACCAATCATGGCTGCAGCGGCTTATTTGAACTCTGGAGCGTTTATTCTTTTAGTCCGGTTCATTTGGTCCAGTGAGAACAAGACTGTTCACCAAGTAACTGCACAAACACACCTCAACGTGCATCTCTGCCCTCCTCCAAGAGAACAGCAGTGCGGATTGTTAGGAGTGAGAACGTAACACGACCACAAGCTGCGACTACTGCACACTGTCATTGTAAATCTGTAGGTTTTGCAGCAGTTACAGCAGTTTGTGAGACAAACTCCAGCCGACATCTGATCTAGTTTTGTTCCTGCATACCCGCACAAAGACGTGTGCAAAAGAGAAAAGCAAAGTAAATCTCAGAATTTGTAAACCTAAACCAATAAACGTTTTTGCTGAACTATATATAAGATTTATTGATGATCAAAATTATAGCTAATTGATTAATATTCTGTCGATCAAACAATCAATTAATCAACTAATTGTTTAAGATCTAATCTGAACCATTATGCACTATAAGACCAGTCTTTACCAGGGTTTCTGCAGTTAGGCAAGTTACATTTCATTTTTTAAAATATTTTTTAAAGACTTTTTTTTAATACCACTCAGAATACAATTTAAGACCAATAGCATAAAATAAAGGGCAACATCACCAATTACCTGGGCACAGAGGCAATTCTGTCCAAACATGAAGGTGACTGAACAAGCTTTGATTCCCAACGTACCGAGTTTGAAAGACTTTATGTATTGTTTGCAACAGGCCTCGTATTCACTGCCTTGAACGCTGCAAAATATGAGCTATCCAGACTTTTTTTTTTTTAATTTGCACTTCACTATGATGCTAGAGTAAAGCTGCAGGCTTAGAGCATAAGTACCAGTTGTTAGTAAGCTAGTAGCTAGTTAACAAGCATCACTGCTGTTGGTTCTGCTCTCTCCAGTCTGTGTGAAGCATAAAATGGTACGTAGAAAATCTCCTGTTATCCAATTTTTTTCTGTGCAACATAAGAAATCCTAAAACTTATTTTTCACCTTTGCAAGATGGATGTATGACATTTCACTGCCAATTAAGGAATTATTTTTAGGGAAAAAGAAACAAATTTAAGAATTTTTTATGACCAATGCTTTCAAAATAGTGTTAGATTGATTATCATGATGGTTGTGCTTGCTGTTCCCTTTCTGTTCACACTTACCAGAATCTGATCGGAGCCTCCCAATAAAATATGAAATGTAGGGTCTAAAAGCCGCGGCAGACTCCGAGCTTAACCCGCTGAAGAATTGAGGCACGGCAACAGTAGAAGCCAAATGATTTGTGGATGTCTTCAGCGGCGGCTCAATGTTATTGGCAGCTTGCTGGAGTGGAGCTGGAGCTGGAAACCAGGGGCTTTTCCTGATTGCTCCTACAAGGCTGCAGTGTGTTGGTTTAAGAGCTGTGGGAGGCAGAGCTGTTTGTCTAAGCTGCACATGATGGGAGATAAAGCCAGCTCTGATCAGAGAGCCCACTGTGGACCTGCCTGCCGCAACGCACTCATGCCATGCCAGTACATTCATGCACACACCAGGCATGCACACACAAACACACAAACATATATGCACACCCAGACAATGGTTTGTGGGCTGCTTAAGGCTTTGCACTAAGGACAGAAAATGCCTCGCCAACCCTGAGCCCAAATTGAAAACCTAGCTGAATTGTACGAAAGAAAATCCGAGGGCAAAAGGTGTTTTCAATGAACAAACAAACAAACAAACAAACAAGTACACAGGTGCAAAGATTTGACTTATTAGCTGCACCTTCAACAAGCACAGCACATTGCCAGCTCCTTTCCAGTTTCCTCGCCAGTGTTTGGCATATAGATTCAATTTGGGTGGCCTGCCCTCATGAATTAACCCAGAGCCATGGAATATTTTATCCTTGTTTTAAATTTCTATTTGTAGGGACAGGGGATTGATTAGATTATGACAGGCTGGATAAAGCATAGCCATTACAGGATAAACAGACAACAGACAGCAGGAGATGCACCAAGTCAGAAGTTTCTTTGTGCTGAAGGAGAATCAACATCAGCGACAGTGAGATTCATTAATTTGCTGCGTTATCAGACAACAATTCAATTGTTTTCATCTGAGCATCTGCACGTTACATTCATCTCTCTCACATGGCACCACAAGCTGTATGCCTAACTAGCTTTACATAAACCTATTTTTTTAAACAGTCTATATCAGACCATTAGATTTTATTCACATAATGATAGCATGTCAGGTGGAAATGTGTGTTCCATTAAAGTTTGAGTAATAGCTGGCCATACTGACATGAAATCGCCTTTTGACCCACACAACACAGTGAAGCGTACGCTCAGCTGCCTCTTGTGTAACAGAAATGGCATTGCACTTCCTATTCAATCCACATTCTGCCTGGCAACCGAACACTGAACTCGATGGCCGTCTGAAATGCGGTACACATAGGCTACGTGCCATGTTCAGGAGCTGTATGTCTCATCACACGATGTTATAAAATGTTATATAAAGTGTGTGTCATATATGTGAGGAGCTCAGTTACTGCTCACTTGACCAGTGAGATTTTGATGCATGGATGTCAATGGTGCAGATGGGAGCCTGTCATGGTATGATGCAATTTTCAAATGTCATTCATGAAGCACCTTTGAGGACATATGTAAAATATTTTATAACATCAAATTGAGTTTGCAATTCAAGTTTAAACTAGATGTACTATCAGCAAATAAGGAGAGGGGAGTTCCCTGAAACAGCCCAAATCTTCAGTGACACCTTCTGACCATGGCCCTAATCTTGTTCAGAGGTTTGGGAAGCAGTGGGAGGCTGCATTAAGTATGGCTGCCCGGAGTAATGAGATCACTCCTAATCCCACGATGCAACGCACTTAGCCCTCTTCAGCCATTTAGCAACATTAGGACTAACATTATTACATTCACAAACTGAACTAGACAACACACAGTGGAGCTCATACCTCCACCAACACTATGGAACTGTCAAGACATGCCACTCCCAAATGCTGGGTATTCACTAGATTTTGGATCGAGCCGTATATTTTTGTCCGAACCCGACCCAAGACAGGATCATAGTAACCAAGACCGAACCCAACAGGCATTCCCTTTTTTTGTGTCCGAACCCGACCTGAGCTTAAGATTTTGCTTGTCCTTCATCGCTCGGTTACATTTACCACCTGAAATAGCCTATGTGCTGCCTTCAGCGTCATCACGTAAACTCCAGCACTGCACAGGACAATGCCAAGAAAAGACCACCGATGTGACCAAACTCGACCCGAACCCGAACATAACTTCTACATTGTTTCCTGAACCTGGCCCAAACTGTCGGATCACGACAGGCTCAGTTCGGGTATCCACACGCTAGTATTCATTAGGGTCGGGTACTGTACACTGAACCTGTGTCGTATTTTACTCTCATTTAGTTTTGAACATAGTAGTAACACACCACACAAAATAAAACCCCTCCCGATCTCGTCCCTACAGCCTCCGGCCTGTCATATCTAGTCGCCGACCTGCTGTGGAGCGGTTGCCATGAAGCTATGATAACTCTCTTCAGTCCTCACTGCCGCAAAACCCTCCATATAAGAGACAGTTTGACCCAAAGGTGGCTGATGTGGAAAGGGCTGAACCAACAATGAGATCCATAAATGCACCACCAACCCGGCTGTGTGATCTTTACAGCAGCTAGCATTGTGTCTCAGCGTCATCGACATCCTGAGCGCAGAGGAAAGGTCATGGGGTCACCAAAATCAATAGGGTTCTTCATTCATGGATTACAAACGTGTGCAGATGGGATGCAACGGCAGATTATGCAAATCCGTAATATTTACAACGCAGCGATATTTTCTTCAAATGCTTGATTTTTACTTTTACCAAAGTAAATGAAAGTAAATGAAAGTGTAAGTGTAAAATCATGACTTATCCTTAAACTGTAGTATGTCTGGAAATAAGCATACAGTGAGAACATGTAACATTCCTGGTTGAAAATAATGCCAAACCCCTAGAGGTGATAGCCCTGACACTTCAGTTTTATCCAAATTAGTGTAAAATGTCTAATGCCAAATTGTGCAGTCTTTTTGTTTCAGTGACATCAATATCCAGACGTTTTTTGCAAGAAATCTAGCTATAAATCTTACATATAAAGTTCTCTCTTGGCAATCACTTTGTTTGAAGCCTTAAATAGTAAATACAAATGGTGAAATATAAATCTGAATAGGGTGTCCAGGGGTCCACACCTCAAAAAAGACTATCTTGTTACACATCATGAGAGCAAATGCATACATGCATTCAGTTAATTTGTGTATTTTTAGTGACAGTTGCATTCTGTTTCCTTAACTAACAAGCAACTACAAAGTAAGTGTTGTTTCCAGAAAAAGAAATCTGAACGTCATCAGCAATTAAAACTGTTTTTTTTTTTTTGCATTGAATTATGGTTTCAGAAATACAGACACCAAAACAGAAGCGTCGTCATCAGAAAGTTCCCCTAAGCGAGCTTGCAAACACAGCTGCTAGGCCTCTTTAGTCTGAGCCTGTAAAACTACCTCTGCTTGTAAAACACTGAACCAGCAGCTCTGTCTGTCTAACACACACACTCCAACCCAGTTTTGCTCTCATCCTCTTGCTAAGGCTGGCTAATAGTCCTCCAAGCTCACCAATCCCCTCCCCCAAACAATGAGAGAGAGTGGCAGCGGAAACTGACAAGAAGAGAGAGACAGGGTCACTGAAGGCTCCTTAAGCCTTTATCACGAGGGAAAAATGTTTCTTGAGCTCAACAAAGGAAGCCAATCACCGCTGGCTCAGTCATTAAAACAACAGAGACAGTGCTGCTATATGTAGCATGCCCCCAAACCAGTCACATGCTTACTTAAATGGATAAGATGCATGAAGTTGGCAGCATCATAGCTTGGCGTCCTTTGGTCCTGCTTTGGACAGAGCTGGCATTTCAATTTCCTCCGTGTGTGATGGTGATGTGGTAGTAAATAAAAAAAGGATTAAATATTACCTCCAGTCAATCATCATAAAGCAGATATCCAATGATAGAAAAAAATCTACTCATTTCTTTTCCTCGTTAAAACACATTCTTCATTTAAATGTGTAACACCTCCATTTAAAAAAAGGTGCCACAAGTATAATTTTACTGTCAATATATCATTACCACACAAATTCTGAGGCATTAGTATAATGAGGCCTTTATACTGCATTTTAAAGCCACCAATGAATCATTTTGGACAGGAAGAGGTGGGACAAGAAGGGAAATGTGGCCTTCGCTTTGAGAAACCTTTGCACTAATAATACAACTGTGATGAGACGGAGGTTACCAGCCGTCCCCGCCATCGTCTCATTTGTATAAGCAGAGCACACGTTAGCCTGCTGTCTCACCAAAACAAATTCAAAGCTCACCTGACTGTGCTGAGTTGGAGCTTGAGAGGGAAAAGCACCTCTCAGCACTTATTTGCCAGGCCTCGTTTGAGCAAAAAAAAAAAAAAAAGGAACAGGGCTACACAGAAAATTTGGAGACAAGAATTGGAGGGGCAGGCAGGGCAGTTTGGATTGTCTGTTCTGCTGAGAGCTGGAAGTAAATTCTCCACTCCAAATGATGTCCAACCACAATAGCTTGCTGGACTGTGCAGTTTGATGTTTATACCACAGCAGAGGGAATTCTCATTGGCCGTTACTGCTCACCGTCCTCATACCATGCCTTTACATATCTCTGACTATCAGCACTGAAGATTTTGCACAGACAAAATAAATCATTTGAAACTCTGTGGATGTCTGAGGCAGCCCCAAGGTGCTTCCGTGATGGCTGAATCTACACCAACATGGAAAATTTGTGTCAGATGTCCAAAGTTTGTCCCTGGAACAACACAATCAAGGCTAAGGCTACTGTGCGCCAGGCTTCGCAGTATGTAAGCATTACAATTAATCTGATAATTGCACAACACCTTTGACGTACAGGGGGAGTGGCTCAGGAGGTAGAGCGGTGGTTCCATCCCTGCCTCCTCAAGAGAGTGTGTCAAAGTGTCCTTGAGCAAGACACTGAACCCCTAACTGTTCTTCACAGGCAGCTCGGCACCTTGCAGGGTAACCTCTGCCATTAGTGTGTGAATGTGAGGCAAACATTGTAAAGCACTTTGAGTGGTGGACAGAGTAGAAAAGCACTATTTACCATATCCTGACAGTGATTTGCATGATGCACACTATGAATTTACAGCAGACTAAAATATGGGCAGATTTTTCCACAAACTAAAAGGAGGGTAAACTGCATCCCTGATGAAGTCACTGTGTTTTTCTAGCAGTCATAACTGACTTTTAGCAGCAAATGCCTGATCTATTTTGTTTTCTTTTTCAGGTTCTTGGCCTCAGTATACATAATTTTAGCTTTACCATGGCTTGAGCAAATACCCATAAAAGCACAGCATTTGACCAACTTTATAGACGTGGAGCAGCCAGCTAATAAGTGTTGAGGCCTGAGGTCATCAGTCATCGTGGCTTTAAGACAGGCTGCAGCTTCTAGCGCTCCTCAAAAGGGTCCCTGCTGCACATCATAAATAACAGGAAGGACAGAATGGAAATTTGGGACGCCATCTTTTTGCAGTTTATCACTCTGCTTAAGTACTCTCCGCTCCTCTCCTCACACCTCTCCCTCCCCAGTGCCCTCCCTTCCTCCCACTCGCTTCAGTCCCATTCAAAGGTGATTTCATCCTGACAGAATGGAGAGCTCGTTTATGAAACTGCGCTCTTTCAAAGTTAATGACTAGCTGTAATTTGTTTTCTTGTGTTTGTCATGTGTATGCTTCACATGGACACGGTGGGACTAGAAACAATCCTGCAGGGCCTCAGCACAGTTGCATGTAGCTGTGTAGGTGCCTGCACATGTGTGTCTCACATGTGTGTGCTCTTGTTACATGTTCCAGATATAAATCAACCGTCATTTACTACCTTGGCTGAGCTACTCATCTATGCAGTGTTATTCAAAGCTTGACAGTGAAGACACACCAGTTGCCTGGAGGCTTCAGGATACAGTAACTCAGTTTTTAAGGACTGCAGAAAGGAACTAAATATACAGTCAAATGGACACTGAAGTCATTTACAAACATAGACAAAAACCATATCATTTGTTTGGGAAAAGTCTCTGCTACGTTTTCAAAGACTACTTTAACGATTGGTTTTGTGAATTATGCAAAAGACATTGATTCAGCATAAGATTTTTCTCATGACAGTTATCAATTTCCCAATACCAAAAATCAAGCTTTTATTTACATTTTTGTCACATCATTGACACAGTCATGACACAACT
This sequence comes from Myripristis jacobus, assembly GCA_900302555.1. Classification (NCBI taxonomy): domain Eukaryota; kingdom Metazoa; phylum Chordata; class Actinopteri; order Holocentriformes; family Holocentridae; genus Myripristis; species Myripristis jacobus. The sequence goes on from OMLB01055026.1 coordinate 54,539, forward strand.
TTATGAAGACGTTCGAGTCCTGAAATCATAACACAGACTGGACTGAAAATAGATTGAAAATACAAAAAAAAATAAGCCAGTGCCACTTCTGTCCATAATTTCCTTTTACAGTCTAGTCAAACATGTGCTATTTGCACTGATCTGAGATACAAGTCTATCTATTAGACTCTATTGCTGAAGAAGTACAATACTAAATGCTTCAAATGTGTTTTTGAAATGTTGTCCTTAATGACTGCAAAAGCACAAGCATCACAAATATGCAGTTAATATCTGATTCCCGGTTAATCGAACTGTGAAATCACTGGTGAGTGATCAGTATGAGACATAATGCTGCACTGAAACTACAAGGTAATTTACAAAAACCTCACAGCAAAAAGGGCCGTCGAACCCCAGCCTGCCCTGGTCCTGGTCCCGTCTTGGTGGTGTTTGCATGTTATCCCTGTGCTGGAGTGGAAAGCCACACATGCTCTTGGTCCTCGGCCGCTGCACTGTGTCTGCACAATGCTCCGGCCAATCAGAATGGGTCACACAGAGACAATGAATTTCCACATGGGGATCAACTTGATGCAAACTTAAAGCTTAAAGCAAAATCTAACTTTGGTAGAGTGTTGGGTTGTATACCTGGACATGACCGGTAGTCCACATGGTGGTGAAATATCCTCATTAGTTGCTCTGCGCTCCCCCAGGCTGCTAATCCACAATACTGTATTTCTATCTCTAAAGTAATTCCCATAACAAAATACTTATATATATACTTAAATAACACTTTTAGTGCATAAAAGAACACAAACAAAGTGGATCATGCCAGTATTAAAAACAAGTCCTGGTACTTACTTGTTTTTTCCTGGCACAAGGTTGCTATGCAGAAGTTACCTGCCAGATCTACTTTCAAATTCAAATAGGAAAAATCCATTTAATTTCCTCAAAAAATGGGTACAGGGACTTGCTGCTTTTTATATTGCCATAATTTACTTCGTTCATTCCTTTATGCACTAAAAGTGTTATTTGGGAGCCGTTTGCTATGGAAGTGCATGCAGAGATAGAAATCAAGTGTTGTGGATTAACAGCCCAGGACAGCACAGAGCAGCTAATGAGGAGATTTCACCACCATGTGGACTCATAACAGCCAGGTAACTATACAGTCCAACACTCCACCAAAGTATTGTATTATTCTTCATGGTTTCACTAATGTGTCGTAGTTAATGCTGCAGTGCCAGGCTGCTGTCCTGCGCTCACTTGGGGGCATGTCGATAGCGTTCCCTGTGCTCCCCACCAAGGTCGCCCACCCCCTTGTGGCAGCTGTGGAAACAATAGACACGCAGTGCGGTGCCGCTCACTAAAACAAACACCCACCGCACAGCACAGCAACATCCCTCTCTAACCAGCTCTGAAAAAACTACAGGGAGATACTGTTCCAAACCCTCTTGTGTGTGTGTGTGTGTGTGTGTGTATGTGTGTGTGTGTGTGTGTCTGTGGGCGCATCAAGATGGGTTGACAGCTGTGTGAGGAGAGAGAGAGAGAGAGAGAGAGATCAATCCAATAGGAGGAAGATGAGAGAGGGGTCACTAGTGAAGCAGAAAGACTGAGTGAGTGAGAGTGATTGTGTGTACGTTTGTATGTGTGTATGTGTGTGTGTGTGTGTCTTCCAGGCTCTTGTAGGATCTTGTATATCTCTAATCTATCCTTGTGAGAAAAAGTTTGATATTTACACCTTCAGAATGAGCACATTTTGCTCAGTTCTCAATTGAAATGTTTACGATTAGGACTTGAGTGTAGCGTTAAAATGAGAGTTTAGGTTTAGGTTAAGGAGACAATTTTAAGCTATTGTTTAATACTATATCACTTCCCCCTAGATGTTATGTACAACAGTGGTGGTGGAAAGGGGAATGTGAGTATTTCACCCTCCATGACTTGGAATTTTGGGATGTGCTTCCTTTTCATATTTTTTAAAATATTCTCATTGGAGTTTGGTTTTAGCGCTCCACTGAGAATCCCATTTTTGAGGCGCAATCTCCTTTTCCAACACTAACTTCCTCTCATTGTTACTGAGCACTGGATACTGTCTGGATGCTCCAAATGCTAACTGTTAGCCTCCTGAAATTCAGGTGGACTTCCCCCCCAGCTAACATCCTTTAAAAAAAAAGACTTAATCCACTCAAACTATTAAATATTGGAGCATCCAGCCAGAATCCAGCACTCAGTAACAATGAGAGGAAGATAGCACCACTACTGTCCTAAATATGGGGAAAGTGAAATAATATCACAGTTTTCAAAATGAGTGAACTACCCCTTTACGTTAGTTTGGAGTTTAGCTGGGTCAGAATAGGTTAGAATAAGGATTTAGGGTTGTGGTTTAGGGCTAAGATTTGGATAAGCTAAGTTAAGGGAACCAATGTAGGCGATGGCAGATCCTCATAATTTTAGTAAGACAGCTATGTGTGTGTGTGTGTGTGTGTGTGTGTGTGTGTGTCTGTGTGTGTGTGCACTGCAGATAATCAGTATCCCGGGCAACATCTCTGGCAGCTTGTGGCACCACACCACCGCGCTGTGTGTCCCGGTCAACAGACATCATACATGTTCATACAGGTGATGCTCCTATTAAAACAAAGCCTGGCTGGAATAGGAGAGCTGCTAACTAGTCCCCGAGGTGATGCACAGGAACATACAAATTGGCCCCTGATGGATATTCTGGAGCAATCATCAGCCGTGTTGTATTGTACCTGCAGTATGAGGTTGGTGAAATAACACAGTGTGACCCGGTGAGTTTGTAGCCTAAAAACTCTACTGTGTCTCTACTGTGACAGCCCATGAAGTAGGCCACAGTGATTACAGCGGTGACGAGAGACATGCCATGTCTGACAGCTTTGCAAATGGAAAGGAGGGTTACTAAAGTTTACGACAGGGTTTCTCAACCGGTGGAGTGCGCCCCCTTGGGGAGGAGTGCTTGTAGGTGAAGGGGGAAGGAGGAAAGGGGTCAAGCAGGATGATTTTCATGAATAAATACAAACATGCTGTTGTTGTTTTTTCACTGAAGCCGGGCTATCAAGTGAAATGTTGCATCCAAAAACATTTATCACATCTTCAATTCAGACATGAAATTCTCTAAATGCTTAAAGCAGTGGGTGACTGGTGACATTCAAGTGTTTTCATGCAAATTATGATGTATGAGTGAATTAGATGTCAACCAAAACTAATCATAATGGGACTAAAGAAATATGTGAAGCAAAACCACTAATCATGATGGCTGCACTATAGAAAGATGTCAACCAAAACCACTAATCATGGCGGCTGGTCTGTCATCCTGCCACTGAAGTAATCAGTCCAGCTCCTGCAGATCAAGGCATCCTGCATAGGTAGTCATGTAGCAACCATTCTAAAAGCTATTAGATAAAAGGCAAGAAAAAAGCAAAACTCTTTGTGTTCCATTATGCAGTTGCTATTATAATATTTAATAGCACCACATCAATAGCAAAGTTTAAATAGGGTAAAAAACAGTGGTCAAATTGATTTTTTTTTTTTTCAAAAAGGCAAGTGAATGAGTGAATTCAAATGGAGGAATATTAGGTTTCTTACCGCATTGTGTTTTCAAGCTAACGTATGTAAGATTTTAATCGAAAACAAGAACATCACACCATCGTTTCTTATAAAATTGCAAGTTAATAGTTAGCCTAATTGGTGCAATATAACAAACTTCCAGACATAAACCTCTCGAAAATAACAGTAAAAAGTAACAGTGCTTTGGAAGTACCTTTACTCCAACAAAATAAAACAGACTACCGTGAGCCACACTGAAACAATCTATTCTATGCAATTCAAGTAAATGGACAGAAAGTCTTGGCTTTGGTTGTACTGGTTATTATGGATACCCACAACCTGTGTACTTTTGCAGGACTCATTGAGATGTGAACCTCCCTAAAAATGCATAAATTAGTGCTTCACCCTTTTAAAATAATTTCCTGACACAGTACACAGAAATGAAATGAAATGCCTACATCTCCACACCAGAAGCAAACAAAAAGATTATGAAGGACCCGTTGTGGTAGAGTGCGCACTGGAGCCACCGTGAGCGTGGACGTCTGGGTTTTCAACCAAACTCGTGCGGGAAACGTAGGAGAACATTTCACGACATCTAAAGGTAAGAATGTTTCCTCGGTGGCAGAGAAGAGAAAGGAGAGAGATTAGGACTGAGTCAGTGAAACAGTGAGAGCAGACCTGGAGGCTGCAAGGCAGTACCATAGCAACCCAGAGCCATAACCCCGTCCCACCACAGGGAGTTGACATTTACTCCTACGAGCCCCGGCACAGTGGGTAAAACCTATTGTTGCCAGCCATCATTTTCCATCCCCTCCTCTTGAGGCTTATGACTTTAATTGCTTTTGTTGTCTTTGATGGAGAGAGAAAGAGAGAGAGCGGTGCTTGCGGTGGTAAAGTGCCGTGCTTCTCTCCTTCCTGCCCACTCTAACTGTGCCTGATTATAGAGCCTTTCAGATGGATCAAGACTAACAGCCTCCTCATCCTCCCCATGCTTTCAGGGGATACAAAATGAGCAGGTCAAAAGACAGCCATGCAGCTGTCAAATAAAGCTTTTTGACTGAGATTTGACAGAGGGGAAATTTGTTATTGTGGATTATATATATTTGACAAGGTACAGGAGCCAAATTACATGAATTAGGTCAACAGGCAAGTCAGCAACGCTAAAGTCAAAGGTTACAAATGGCTTGGCAAGGTGCCATGATCAACCCCTACCCCGGAGCAGTTCTTACTCCACATGCATATCGGGAGGTAATCATGTCTAACCAATCCAATAGCATCTAGCTAGTGCTGTGACCTCCAGCCCATACTGCCAGGCCAATAGTCAATAAGATCTTGTGGCTAGAGCAACAGGGAAAAAAGTGAAATTTTGATGTGCCATTAAAGCCCATTCACAGATCAGTGATCATGACATGATTAGAGCCTATCCATAAATCTGGAGACAGCAAGAAAACAAGCATGTTATTTTGAACGCAGATGTCCCGTTGGGCATGCTGGGGGCACCAGAAGAAATGTCATGTCACCAGAATTGACAGGTTCCATCTGCGACTGTGCCAATCATTTTATAGTCAGGTTATTGACGATCATCGTTTGTCATCGGCAGAAATAAAAGTGACCATCATGATTGTCATAATTACATAACTATTTTTTACATATTTGTTTTGTTTAAAACACCGTCAATGTATTTATCTCCCTTACAAAAGGGAAAAAATCCCTCTGGCAGCACAGCCGCTTTGACTGACAGGAAGCCCAACATCACGATCTGAACTATCGGTGACCTCTGATTCTCTCGCTGAGTGATGCTGACAAGATGGAGCTTGTTAGAAATCCAAAGGTAGCATCACCAATTTAGGCCCATTCTGAATTCATACCAAATGAAAACGGAGAGGCAGCTAATCCGGAAGAGCCAACCTGCTGAATTTGCAGTTAAACGGCAGCAGAAAAACAATCGATCATAGCAAATCTACAAAATCCCGTCAGGAGCATCACCCTGCAGCCTCGGCTCAACAAGACAGCAACAGATGGAAAAATTTGACCTCTGATCTGAGGGACTAACAAAAGACATGGTGACGGGAACTGTTTCACATGGTGGAAAACTGTGAGTAGCTCATTGTAGATGCTTAGATGTCTGTTAAATATGACACACACAGCCCTGGCCAGTCCACAGCTGACGATTATGTCAATTAGGAAGATTATGTTGATTTTTTAGATAGTTATTGGGCATTGCAATATGACAATAAAATAAGACACATTCTCTTGAACCGGAGTTATATTGGCATGGGGATAGAAGAAGATTTTTCATATCCTTGTAGAACTGGTTGATGCACAATTAACTGTGTTAACTGGAAAATTGCAGGTCACATGTGAGACATATCTACAGTACCTAACAAAAGATGATGCTGTCCGCTGGGTTAGTGGAGGAAAAATGAGGGCCGCTGGAAATGCTGGAGCAAGCAGCCAAACGAATACCGTGCACTATCAGAGCGGGGAAGGGGAACAGTCAATTCATCATATCGAAAAGCCGACTCTGAGTCGACTCAGGAGAATGTGAGTCGGATACTGCCCTAAAGTCAATAGAGGCCACCAAATTTCAACTTTTACAACCACCGCTACCACTGTTGCAATATTTTGACCTGCTGGTGGCCCTAGACAGAAGATTATGGGGTCACCAAAACTGACAGATGTCATATGCTAGCCAACACAACAGTTGTCACAAAATTTCATGGCAATCCAAACAGACTCAGAGATAGCACACTGTAATAAGGTGGTTCGGACATCTAGTCAGTCATGCCCCCCACGTGCCTCCCTGTAGAGGTTTGTCAGGCACGTCGGACTGAGAGGAGACCCCAGGCAGACCCAGAACATGGATTATATATCCTGGCTGGCCTGGGAACACCTTGTGATCCCCCAGGAAGAGCTGGTGGATGTGGCCGGAGAAAGGGAGGTCAAGGATGCCCTCCTCAGACACCTACCACCACCACCTGCCCCAGATAAGTGGCTTGATGGATGGAATATTGATATTTTGGACTGTTGGAGAAGCTAGAAGGAAAGTGATGGGGTCATCAAAATTGCCAGGTTTCATCATCTTGGTAAAATGAATGTTGTCATAGTGATCCACCAAATAGATCTGGAGATGTGCCGCTCTGGACCTACCTGCTGACAGACCAACACAGTGACGTATAGCCCGCCATTTCCCCGTGCTGCAAAACGACACTCCACTTCCCGATCATAGCGAAAAACCACGAAAAAGTCAATCAGATCCTCTGAACCCCCTACTTAAAGTGACCTTAAGTGCTTGTTGCATGCAGGTGGTAATTGCGCCATTCATCTTAGCAGTAACTAATTACACTCAACAGTGTTTGTTATTCCGTGGAAAGAGATAGTGATTGAGTGGGTTACAGTGGGAGGCCATTTGTCGATGGAGAGGAGTAGCTGCAAGACTGGGCAACAGGCCTGGTGGCTATAAATTCAGCTGAGTTTCTCAACATCATGGGTGCGAGACTGGACCCTGTTATGTGTGTGCAGTAAGATTACAGAGCAGAGCCTCCCCATGCTCCTGCAACACATTATTATGTCCACGACCTAAAGCTTGGCGGCATCTGTGCACCTCGGCTCTGTGTGAGAGAAATGCTAACAGCATGAGGGGATAAGAGGGAGGGAACTGCTCAGCGGATGGCTGAACCGCTGATATGTGGAGGGGGGGTGAGGTGGTGGGGGGAGCCACAGTGAAAGGGCCTCACAGCCAATGCCAGGGAAAAGTGAAGAAACAGAAAGCAGGACATTATGTCCATAGGTACTGGGTGGTCGAAAGCAAATTCCAGTTGATCTGAAATGCAATACTATCTTTGTTAACACTTTAGCAGTAATGCTCATAAGGCATTATCAGGCCTATTTAGCCCTAGAGTCAATCCATACACTTTCCCTGGATTCATGCATTATCACATCGGAATAAAGCTAGTTTCATTCTTGAGAATTTCACGTCAGATGATTGAGTCATGAAGTCCGAGAAAATTGATACCCAAGTTATGATGCAGTGATAACCTTTGACCTTCTCAATTATGGCAGAAATAATTTTGTGCCAGTTCATTTTTGAGAAACACATACAAATGCATATTCATTACACATTCGTAGACAGACTGACAATCATGTAAAATTTGTTTAAAGTTGTTAAAATTGTCTTACGAGGCCTTAAGAAGTCCATGTTTGTTTTGCATTTGTATGAGGTTTGCACTGCGTGTTCCAGATGTTGGACTTTCCCACACATACATGAAGGCATCACATCAGAGTCTAGGGCTGGGCAATACATGGATATTATGGTTACATTACAGTAAAGGGATGCAATTTTCTGAATTTATTAGTGTTTTAAATGTTCCATTATTTTGTCAACATTACAAATAACTGTTTATCAAACCTCTTGTGTTTAAACATCTTATGAAAGCACCAACAATCATCCCTTCAATATTGTCATAGTATCTATATCAAGGTATGTGGTCAAATATATTGTGATATTTGATTTTGTTCATATCATCCAGCCCTAATAGAGTCCAAATCTGCTCATTTTCATTGCTAATGTGTATTTCTGTTCATTCATTTGCTGCTGATATTGTGAATTTCAGATAATATACAGCATGTTTAGACACATCTGGCTAAATATTAGAGCAGACATCTATACGATTCTGTTGAACACAGTGCTAGTTAGAACTGACTTTTACACTTTTACATGATGTGCCACTGTTGACAGAAAGGTCACCTAAAAATGCAGCATTTCAGCCGACAATCAGATCGATAATCAGTCGATACCACTGTCATTGGATGGACAGAGTAATCTGAAGACGCCCGGAAAAACCATGAAGGGTGCATCTCTATAGTTGTGACCTCTCAAGATTTGTCAAACCCCGTCAGGACTGCGGGACAGCTGAGCTAACAGGACCTCTGCAGGGTTCACACTGACCTCCCATGACTCCCACTTCGCAGCTGGGCCTGTGCCGGAGCCTTATGCAAGATCACGGACTGAAGAATGTGATTAAATGGGCTCAAACGGCGCCATGATGGCAACTCGCTTTCCATCTGGCTCTCAACAGTCACTTAAAGACCCTGAAACTGAATTCTCAAATCCTTGGATCTACGGGCGCTTTCACACCAAATAGTCCTCGGTCTGATTCAGGCTTGAAGCTCTAGTTTTTTTGCATTTTTCATTTGGTCCGGTCAGTGTGGCGCTGTGTTTAAGCTGAACACAATTTGTAAATAAATTGCATGTGGTCAAGCGGATTCTTTATCTATTGCACATCATTTTTATGAGGGAAACTGCGGTCCGGAAACAAAAGTGTGTTGCAACAACAGAGCAACAGCGGAACAGTGGATCAACAACACATGGAAATGGCAATCCTGATTTTTATTGCAATACTTTGATGTTCTTACCAAATAAGAGCAACTGTTCAGTTTGAGGAATATGAGCTATACTGTCAGACAGTGTGTGAACAAAGCAGGATTGCTTCACGTAAAGACACATGCTGCAAGGAGTTGGTACCAAGGGAGAAGGCTGGCCCTCGTGAGTGCCTACAATGTGTACACTTCTCACTAACTACACAGCAGAGGAGTGAAGTATCAGATTAGTCAAGATATGGTGTTTTTATAAAGGCTATATGCCTGTATATTTTGTAGACATGCTAGGTTATAGTTTACTATCTATAGTTAAGGTCAGAACGCATTCTCATAGAAACAAACGGCACAGTGGTTCACTTGGTACTCAACTTTTTAGGTGGACTGTGGATCGCTTGTTTGATCAAAAACAGAGTTTGGATGCGTCTTGTACCGAACTATCAGAGTAACTGCACCATGGTCCAACTGAAACAGAACAAACAGGGGTCCTTGAGTGGGTGTCTGGGGAATCACCAGCAAAAAACAGGAACAGTTTGACTTGACAGGTGCCAAATTCACTGGAAATTATGCCAATTAAAGAATGTAAAAGATTGACTATCGCAGTTGTAGGTTTTACTCTAATTCCTTATAATAGTGTTTTCAGTTCAATTCAGTGCTAAATCATCTGTCCCATATGCATCCTCGGGACTAAGTCTGATCGAATGGAGGTCTTCTGCGGGGGGGTGCGACATTAAAATGATGGAGAAGCCTTGTAATAAGGATTAGAAGAGGACAGACTCTTCCAAAGCTAGAATAGGGAGGACCCACTTCAACCAGCCGACACTTTGTAAACCTGCTCTGCTGTCAGGATATGGGATGCTGATGTTGCTGACTACCAGAATGCTGGTATAAATGAGTGAGACAGGTAGAGAGATGGTACCAGAAAGAGAGAGGGCCTGGAAGCTCTTAATGGGCCTGCTGGAGTGAGCGAGTAAGCAAGCTCTGCCACTCTCTCCCTCTCTCTCCCTCTCTCTCTCTCTCTCTCTCTCTCTCTCTTCCCTTGTCGTCCTCCCTCCCGCTCTGCCAGTAATCCCTCACTGCTCGAGAAAAACGGCCTCTAAATTTAGCATCAGATTTATCATGCAGCAGGAAAAGCTGCAGCAAACTAGATGGTGAGTGAGAGAGACAGAAAGTGAGTGTGCATATATGACAGAGAGAGAAGGAGAGAAGGAGAGAGAGAGAGAGAGAGAGAGAGAGAGGATGGGGGGTGTTGA
>OMLB01055027.1:0-11248 GCA_900302555.1 Myripristis jacobus
CTCCTTCTCTTTATCCTACCACCCAATTCAATAATACAACAACCCCCCACCTCCTCCCTCTCCCTCCTTCCCTCCCTCCCATGTCAATCTTTTATTCAACAGAAAGCAAGTGGGATCACAGCGCTAGTCTTATCCTTCCATCTCTGACTTCTATTCAGATTCTTTCACACAGCTATGACCGGCCTAACACTGCCTATAAACATCATTTGGATATGTGGAGCACTGACACATAATGTGCTTAACACTGGGCCAAGACTGGCAGTAAACATGCTTAAGATATGCATAGGGCTGGGCTAAGACTCACTATTAACATGAATAGAAAATCATATAAAAAGAGGGACGAGGCCAGGACTGGGTATCAGCTCCATTAAGACATGTGCAGAACTGGGCAAAGCTAAGCTATTAATGTCATTATGATGTGTGTAGGATAGGGCCAACGCCAGTTATAAATATCATTGTGTTATATACAAAACTGAGACATAATGGGCTTTGAAAAGTGCTATAAAAATTACATTATTATAATTAAGACTGGGCTAAGACCAGCTATTAACATGATTATAAAATCATTATGATTTGCATGGTATAGCACATTTCTAAAACTGCATTCATCAGTGTTGTTTAATGTGTAGGACTGGGCTAAAGCTGGCAAGTCTCTGATTGGACGGTGAAGGCGATCTGAGGACTCTTATTTCTGGCTAGCAATCTAAAATCTTAATCTGTTATTAAAAACACTGCTGGACACCTAATCATGCCACTTGATGTAAATGCAACGTCCAGGGTTTGAAACTGGAATTGGATCCTTGCTCCATCAGCTATGTAATAAATGCAAAATGTCCACATTATAATCTTAAAAGAAAACTGAGAAATGTTTCCATTTGTTTGAACAGGAGAAAACTTTTTGATGTGGTTGGAGGGTGAGAGGCTGTCTTACCAGATTTGTTTACAGTGTTATGGTAACTGTTCTGCTCCTGTTGCCCGTGGATGCCGGCGACACATCTTTATTGGTTGCAGTCCTGCTGAACTAGTTTGTGTCGGAGGCTTGTAAATTACTTTAGCTTGGAATAAAATCATTTTAAATCAATATGTCATGTCAAATGATTAATGCCTTTGGTAAGTAGCCGTGTAATAAGCAGGATAATGTACAAGGAGCCGGTCATTATTGTGAAATAAGCCCCTTCGGGATGAGCAAGACTGTGATGTGAAGCAACACAGTGCCTCCTCCTTATGCTAAAAGCTACACTGAGATATAATGTACTAGGGACGGAGCTAAAACTGGGATTTCACAGTGTTATGAAATGGGTAGCACTCGAGTAAGATTTGCTGTAGACTTTACACCATGTATAAACTGGCCTAATATTAGCTATTAACACCAGACAATAAAGTGACTGGCTATAAATATCATTATGACATGAATAGGACATAATTTGTTTATTCATTAACAGATTCCCACTTTTCGTGCATCTTGCCTTGTGTGTTCCTTGTTAAACTACAATGGAAGTGACTGCAAAGCGAGTCCTCCTCATCCCCTCACCCAGATTAAGACTATTTCCCCCCGTTTTCTTCCTCCTCATTATTTCCCCTCCGTCCTCGTGCTTGCTTAAAGATTATTAGCTGCGGTCACTTCATAGCTACAATTATTGCATGCTGCAATGCAAGAGTAACCGTAGACGAATTGTAAATGTGTTGTGAATCATTTTCATAGTATGCCCTCGGTGAACCAGTTCACTAAACATGCAGAGTTTTCCCTCTCTTGTTTGAACTACTTCTAAAGTGAGCCTTGCTCTTTGATTGCATCATGGAGTGCAGCTTTCATCAGATGCCTCATAGATTGCAGAGCGAGACAAGGTACCGGGGCGAATGTTAAGGCCATGGCAATTGAGGGAATAACTAGATAGTGCAATTGAATATTCCATGTTAAAAAAATAAATAATAATAATAATAATTGGCCCATACCTATGTGTACGTACACATATACAGGTATGCAAATACATACACACAAAGACTTTACCCACTGAAATGCAAAGCCAACAAGTGCACAGTTACAAATTTTAATATAAACGTCTGTCAAAGCAATATCCTGCCATGGCAATAAAGCACTATCTAATTGGCCCTATTTCCAAAGAAACAATAAAATGTTACGATATGTTTGAGACTAAGGTTTCTCACTGCTCACATCCAGTTCTCTTCAGATCTCTGCAAGAACAAGGCAAGGCAAGCTGATAGAAGACATTATGTTCTCTATCTGGATAAGCTGCTTATGTTGTCTTCTTACATGGTTATTGTTATTAGTACGTGTAGATTACAATTAGACGGAAAAAAGGGATCTGACTAAGTTTCGTTCGTGGCACAGGGTGGGAAATTAACCAGGCACCAGCCACATGCTATGTGGGAGGTAAATTTGCCTAATTTCCAGCCATTCTATCAAGAAACCAGCCATTATTTGAGCGTTATTCTAAGCTAAACATCAAGTTGGTGGGCATGATACTGAAATTAGATGTTGAGTTTTGGCAGGGACAAGATACTGTGGCTAAGGAACACAAAAAAGAAAAACAAAATCCTTCGGAGTTTAGAGGAAGAGGAGGCACCCTTCCTTCTTTAAGCTACTGTCGAAGTGCCCTTGTGCAAGAAAAAACACCCTCCATTTCTCTAATAGATCTTGTTATGTCTTGTTGTAGGAGAAAGAGTCGGAACCGATGTACGAAAAGAGGATGCGAGGGAGAAAAAAAGATGGAGATGGAGAGATGGAGAGAGAGAGAGCTCAAGGGGGAAAACAAATGCATTAGCGTTCGTCATCCTGCAATTAATGTGCAGGCATTTTCGCTGCGATCTCCTTCCTTTGAAAAGACACGATGAAGCCGGAAACCTAGTTACACAACACCTAAATACAGGTCCATGCAATAAAGAGAAAAAAAAAACAAAACAAAAAAAAAACAGATTAGGTAAATTGGCTCTTCTAATTTTTCCTCTGCTGAATGTTATGAAATTAATGTGCCTCAGTATGGAGTGAAATGATTGTTTCTTTGTAATCACCATATAAGCTATTATATGAGTCAAAAAAATGTAATTCAATTTCCACAAGGATTTGTGTTCTCAAACTCATACATCAATATGTTAAGAGCGTCTCAGGGGAATGATAAATAAACGTGTAAATGTGTAAATAATAATAAACTCAAATTAAATCGTATATGTGTTTATTTCTGCTGTGCCGGTGTAGAGGCTTATCACTTTGGTCTGTTTAGTGTGTTTGATTATCAGAGATACAGTTTGTTTCTCATTAGTTGAGAAATACCAGGACAAGCTTTGCGTCACAGAGCTAAGTTTGTCTACCGCTAATAATGTACGTTTCACCGCTGTAGCCTCAGGAATTACATCCAGGATCCATACAGCTGAGAACATATTTCAGGCATTTCATCCCACTCACTACAACTGTCCACAGACACTTTGTTCCACCGCATAACATTACAACCTCTTGTTTTGCGGTTGCTCTTCCAAAAATGCAGCATGGCCCTTTTAACCACTGGTAACCACTCTCCACCTCCCACTCCCTCACATCTCCCCTGGTCAGTGTTGTCACGACCTGGACAGCGATAACAACGGCATGTCTGCGCTCTGGAAAAAGGCTGGAAGCAAAGACTATTTCACATCACAATTTACATTTCAGCCAGTTAGCTGATGGTCTCATGCAGAGCGACGAGTAGAATAAGCTTAAATTTCAAGATGTGCATCGTTAAAAGCGACCGATTCCGAGGAGTGGTAAAGAAAGCCAAAGTCTCCCCTGACAGCAGACATGACAGAAATTCCTGCCACAAGAATGATCCTGCATAATAAATAAATAAGAAGCAGGGACAAAAGGTAGATAAGCACTTTCTTTTTTTTGTGTTTTGTTCTGTTTGTTTTTTTTTTCCACCAGAGTTCACACATTGGCAATCTCCTCCAATCACAGGAACATTGTCGCTGTCTGTCTAACTCTGGAAGGTATTTGTTGAGCCACATAATATATTTACACTTACATGCATTATTCATTAATGAGCGTTTTGCCTGGATAAGGTTCCTAAGTGTCCGTACATGGTTATCTGGGAGCTAAACATGAACAGAAACTCGAGCTGACAAATGCTGATATTGTGATGACATGGCAGACTAACCGACATTACTGCAGAGTTGACAAACTGGAGGCGGCCTGCTGGTTCGACAGACTCATGCATACCAGCACTCAACATCATAATCATATTCCCAGCAATCCAAACCAGTTTGTGCACCGTTCAATAATGTCACTTTTATATCTTTTCATTTTAGACGGCACTGTCACGGCAATTTTGAATGAGTGACTAGGTAGGGGATTCAGTTTCTTATTCAAGGTTACTTTAAGGTATGACAACAGGATTTTTGGGGAAATTGTTTTGTTGATAAATGTACCCATTAATTCCTGAACTGCATTATAACTTATGTACCAAAAGTTATACATGTGTTCCTAGTGGATCATTCACATGCTAACACACCCACTATTCAGTGATGGTGAGCAACTAGCATCATCCATCGTAAAATGACTGACTTTTTTTTAATGTTATTTTGATAAATCTGTATCGATAGGTTAATATAGCTGATGCAAACAAGTTTATTTGGGGTATTATTCCATCCGATAAATCACATATTCACTGTCTATGCTTTCATTTTTGGCTTTAAACAGTATCCCAATGGCCAGTTTAATCTATTTCTTTCCTCCAATGTATATATTTTACATACATTTTACCAATTTCCTGTTAAAACTGCCAGACTTTGTTGCATATCACTTAAAAACACTTACGATTTAATTTCTCGGGTCTTCTTCTCGTACTTTTGTGACGTACGTTGTGCAGCATGGTGTGCACTGATGTGCTAGCATGGAGCCCCAGAGCCAGTGATCCACCAGGGCCGCATGTATGATGGTGGTGTCAGTGTTGCCAAGATCTAATGGGATCTAACCAATGGACCAATCTCCCAAAAACTCAGCGTGTTTTTCAAGCATCCTTATGTAAGACACTGAATCTCTCATGGCTCACTCGTTCTAAGTCGCTCTGTTGTATCACAACAACAAAACAAGTATGAACAACATTACTGTACCGTGGAAAACTAGCTAACCGGAATAGGATATATATGACAATGAGTATTGTATGTGAGATACAATATATATGTTCCTGTTTCGGCTGTTATTTTCTATTTATAAGACTGCCAGTGTGAAGCACTGTGCAGCCTGACAGACAACAACATCACTTTCAGAAGGTGTCATTCTTAGTTTTTCTTTGGAGATAAATCTGTTGCTGGATACATAGGAGGGTGCTGTGTTTTTCCTGGATGATGTGTTTGTGTGTGTGTGTGTGTGTGCGTGTGCATGCATGTGTGTAACTTAGCACACCTGAATGTGAATCAAGGAAGGCTTGCGACTGGCGGTGAGTCATCATCGCCATGGTGTTAAGCCTCCTGTTCCCTCGGGAACAGGGTTACCGTCTCTACACCACTGGGGATTTTTATTTTTACATTTGAAAAGCAAACCGGGGCCCGGCTCACAACAATCCTCCACTGCCTCTCTCCACCACTTTCTCTCTCTCTCTCTCTCTCTCTCTCTCTCTCTCCACCTCCTCCATGACTGGGCTGAGTCACACACACACACACACACACACACACACAAACAGACACTAAGCAGACGCTGCACACATTTGCTCATTTCAGAGCACCGCATCCTTATCTATGTCTGTGTGATATTCAATATGTTTCAGATATCAGAACACAAACCTATGCAGATGAGATGAAGGGGACAATATCAGAAACACAATAAGGCTGCTCTGGGATATTTGCTGCTGTTGGGTAAAACCCGCATAATTGCAATTTTGCTGTTATTTTTTGTTGTTCTTGTTGTTTTTGTTGTTTTTTTTTTTGTTTTTTGGTCCTCGCTTGAGTTGAAAGTTTAGATGGTCATGCTAGTTTATGAGCCTCTAATACAGCTCCCTAACCGTTGCACCCTTGAAGCCTGTTGATACCCTCGGTGATACTCAATAACACACTGATACCGATGAGAAAGAAAGCATTGTTACCTGTTAAAGGTCTGTATCAGTGCTTTTTGACTGCTCTAGCGTCAGGGTCCACATTTGCACTTTCTCATTAAGTCACGGCCCGTGCGAAGGCTAACTTCAGCCAATCAGTTTTATTTTGCAAATTAAAACGTGTAGTAATCCACAATGCTTTCATGTTCTGTTTTACCACAAAATAACCAAGAAAAAGCAATGAAGGCTTAAAGCCCAATAAAAAAAAGCCACCACCACAGCAGCTAAAGATTAATTCAGGCCTCCTGTTCTTTTTTTTTTTTTTTTTTTTTAAGGCACTGTAATACATTAATTGGACTGATACTAACAACAACAGGACAATAAAATACAGTGGAAACCGCTTATAGTGATCAGGTCCATCCATCCCGAATTGATCACTGTAAGCAGATGATTTATCTAACTGTTTTATCAAATTAAATTACTGTATAATTCAATTATAATGCAGTGCAGTATATAAAGTATACCCTAAAACTCCTAAAGGCTCTCGAGTTTAGCTTTTTCCTTTGTTCTCTTCTGTTTGCAGGATATTTCACTTTATTACACACATCAAACCCACTCTGGAGGTGCATAACCTGCCTGCTAAAGCCCGACCCTTCATACCTGTTGGAATAATTACATTATCAGAGCCTGATGGGATTCAGATTGAGAATTATAAACTCTAAACCAGACCGGTACCTTAGCCGGTGTGCTGATTCTGTCCCGGGGCAGTGGGCAGGATGTGATGGGAAACCCACAGCTGTTTGTCCAGGGAAAGGTACTTGTCCCTGCTCCATAATTTGCCAACAAGTGGTAGTTAAACATGACACACCACAACAGTTTATAGTTTTGATCTGAATGTTTTGATGTGCGTTTCCAGTGGGGACCGGCGTTTATTTGTCAAATCGTGCAGCCATACCCAGCCAATAAAAGGGACCCGGCTTTTAATTGGGAGTCGGCTTTTAATTGATGTTTTACGATAGGTCAAATTATAATTAGGCTATAACCTAAACCTGCATTGTGCTATGCAGTAACACGAATGCAACAGCCTGGCAGTGGTTTTAGTGCACCTAAAATGAACACTGCAAGCACACGACTTGATTACAATAAGCAAATTATTTAAACAGCATTTGTACAGAAGTGTCGAGCTTTTTGATTAAGCAGTTAATCAGTACAACTGTGGATAAAGATGACAGGCTGGCTGTATAGATTCAGTGCAGGACCAAGTGGAACTGTTCTCATTTCTTCAAAGTACCGATGTACTGCACGCTACACGATGTGGTGCGGCACTTTGACCGCTTTTAACTCAAAGTTACCTGTGTTTGCCAAGATATCAACATGCTGTCATAAAGCGCTGACATCAGGACCTTGTTCAAAAGCAGGAATTCTGTGAAACGTTTCAGCATGAATACCCAGTGGTTTATCTATGTTCAGGAGTGCAGTCTACATCTAATCTATATTTAAAAAGCAAGGACAACAGCGGAGGCCTGTCATAAAACGTTGAGGAGAGGTTACCAGTGGTCACGAGTGACTAACCATCATTTGAGAGAGTAAAAACAACAAAAAAAAGAGAGAGAGAGAGACTGAGCTGTAGTGTCATCGCCTTGTCCTCTCTCTGACAACACAAAGAAAATGCATTTCTTTCTGTGTAAAGGCACGGTGTTAAAACATGGAGGGAGCAGATGAGGGTGGCGGGGTGCAGTAAAATTAAAGGGGAATTCGACCCTAAAACACTTCAACACCGTTCACAGCTGTTGGCGATTTCAGGGTCCAATTTGTTGTTTGCTGGTGTGGTTTGTGCGTTCTTGTGAATAAATGGCCACACATAGCGGCATGATGTCACGCTGAGATATTCCCCCAAGAGGCAACACTGGAGTTTGATAGCAGGAAAAAAAAAAAATCAGCTATCTAGAACATCAATGGCGCAACATCAGGTTTTGGTGTCAACAGTTCTTTCAACTTTCAAGCCGTAACACAGGGAGAGAAATCCACTGCAGAAGAAGCAGACACACCAATTTCTCCACAACGCGCTGCAGCCACGAGACACGTCGAGCTTGCAACAAAGTGCAAGACTCTCGCTTTTTTTCTCAACTGGAAAGCTCTCCGCTCTTGCCATTGTTGTTGCTCTCTAACTGGAAACTTAAAACCCAACGGCTCGATGCAACAAGTTAAAACAAGTTTTCTTAGAAGCGTTGAAAAGCATTCTGGGAAACGTAGGAAATCAATAACGTAATTAGAAGTAGACGAGGCACGTTGGGGGCGAGCGGGCACACCAGAAAAGTAAATTACAACACTTCATCACAAAGTAACTCCTGGATTGCGCTGAACATCACAGATTGATGATAACAGTGAAAGAGTAAGGGTGGATTTTTTTTCTTTAAAATCATTCTTTCTGCAGTCGTTCCTGCAGTTTGGTTGTGTATGCTTCATAACTACTGTCCATACAATCTTTGACAGGCTGCTAATAGTTTAACGCATGAAGAAGTGCGCTCGTTACCAGCAGGGTGCTAGATTAAATCCCATTCTGGAAATTCTGGGTGAGGGAAATTCGTCTGAAACACTCTCAATTCGAGAAAACGTTGTTGATTCAACCTTAAGTAAGGCACTTAATCCCCTATTCTCCAGTTGATTTGATCACTTGCAGACAGTGGAACGTTGTGATTGTACTTTGAACATTGAATTTCTGTCCTTAATGACTAAAAAGCTGGGCATTGCTCAGCGAATCCTCCCTTGAAAAATAAGGTAAAAATAGAGAGTTAGGACATTCTGTCTTGTACTTGATAATGCCGGTAAGTTTTAAACCCCGTCCAACCCGTCCAAGAAAACTAGACTTTAATACCTATGTGATGCAAGGGGGCAACAGATGCACAAATAAATTTACCATTACCGCTATAAAATTGATCCTGAAATAAAAAAAAACAAGGTGAACACTGATGGTCTTACTGTATCTCTTTGGTCCATCTTCGAGGCAGAAGGAGAGCGTGAGAGTCGCGTCCTCCTCAAAGAATTCGGTGGCGAAGGCGTCCCACCACAAGCTGTCGCTTTCCTGTCGGGAGGAGAGACAGAATCGACGCTCAGCCCAACACCCAGAGCCATGATACAACCAAGATTTTCTCTGAACCGGAAGATGAGCTCCCTTCCAAATACACATTTCTACAAAAAAATCATTACCAAGGGTTCATCATAAAATATCTAAAATATAAAACATGCAGTTAGTGGTGTTGTTTCTCTTTGTGAGTGAAGTACAACTCAGCAACTTGGGCTTGCAGAGTCTGTCATCTTTTAAATCACTGCTTAATTTTTTGTTCTCGTTTTTATAGTAAAGAAGTTTATTAATTGTCTTATTTACCCCCCCTCTGTATTTTTTATGGTTTATATTTTCTCTTTTGTTGCTCATTCGATTGTTTTTATGACTTTTTTTCATTTTTCTTTCCTGTGTCCTTGCCTTGCCTTGTTTTGACGTGAAATGTAAATAAAAGTATTATTTCTATTATTGTTATTATTATCATTATCATCATTATTATTATTATTATCGTTAGCTTGGACTGAAATGCTTCATCCTGTTATATTACTTCATAACCCAAGAGATCGCCTTCATCCATATTGTTGTGCTATTGCATTTTTTTTCTCTTGCTACACATGCTTTACATAAATTTAATATGGATTCATCATGATAAGACTTTGATATTGTGACCAGGCTTTTCTGTGAGACAAGAGGGAGGAAAAACCATGGTGCTAGCAGGGCAAGGCAAGAAGTCCCTTTATTGTGGTCTGTATTTTGCTACGTTGGTCCCTTCAAATTATAATAATAAACTTTATTTCACGCAGTTCTTTCAAATCAGAGTTTACGAAGGGGCTTTACAGTCGTATAAGTCAAATTCATAAAATAAGCTGAAACAAGTCAAACAAAGAGGGATCACATGATAAAACAATAAGAGTGCAGGGTAAAAACAATATAGCGGCAAAAACAAACAGGATAAAAGACAGCATGTGAAAACAAGTCTATAAAGTTGGGTTTTAAGAGGTGATTTAAAGACAATACCGACAGCCAGTTTCAGCTCCTCAGACAGGTCACTGCAAAGCCAAGAGCCTGGCAGGAGCCTTCTGTGTGTCTAAAGCCAAGACTTGGGAAGAGCTCTGCTCGAGGCTCGCAGCGTCTCCGGGCAAACAGCTTTGAAATTTACTCCACCCTGTACCTTTTCCTCGATGCAGCATTAACAGTAGTAACAGTGGCTGAGCAGAGTAGTTGTGGTGAGAGTAGTAATGACAGTAGTAATAGTATTATCATTATTATATTTGTTTATCTATTTATATTATTATTAGTAGTAGTAGTAGTAGGAGTAGTAGTAAATCTAGTAATCTCCCTTGCAGAAACAGCACTCGCTATAATATTTGTAGTATTATCAGTAGTTGTAGTAGTAGTAACAGTATACAGTAGTAGCTGTAATAATGATAATGATAATAGTAACAGTAGCAGCAGTAAAACTACTGCTAGTGGAAGTGGAAGTTGTACTGTAATAGTAAGAGCAGTAGCAGTAACACCAGTAATAGTAGCTGTAGCCGTTATGATGATAATAGTAACAGAAATAGTAAGATTAGTAGAAACAGTTGTAGAATTAGAAATAGTAGCAGCAGGAGTAAAAATATACAGTAGTAGTTGTAGTAATGGTGGTGATTATAGCAACAGTAGTAGCAGTAAAAGTACTACTAGTTGAATTGGTAGTTAGATAATAGTAGTAGTAATACCAGTGCAGTTTTAGTTGTGGTGGTGCTCATGGTAATAGAAATAGTAAGGGTAGCAGAAACAGTAGTAGTTGTAGTTGTAGTAGTACCGGCATTAGTAGTAGCAGCAATAGTAGTAGTAGTGGTATTAATAGTGGTAATACCAGCAACAGTAGTTGTAATTGTGGTAGTGGTTATAGTAATAGAAATAGTAAGAGTAGTAGAAACAGTAGTAGTAGTCATAGCAGTAATAGTAGTAGTAGAGGTATTAGGGGTAATATCAGTAATAGTAGTTGTAGTAGCAATAGCAATAGTAATAGAAATAGTGAGAGTAGCAGAAACAGTAGCAGTAGTAGTAGTAGAAGTATTAGTAGTAGTAATAGACCCTGTGAGGAAATTCCACCATGTAAATCCCATGAAGGGACTTCACTAGCAGCCCCTCGCCCTTTTCCCCCGCCACCCGACAACCATCAGAT
>OMLB01055028.1:0-10620 GCA_900302555.1 Myripristis jacobus
AGACTCTACAACGAGTAACCAAACGGCCCAGAACATCACTGGGGCCCATCTTTCTAGCATCGATGAAATCGGGGAGGCAAGGTGTCTGCGCAGGGCCAGGAGGATCCTGAAGGACGGCACCCACCCCAGCCACAGCCTATTCACCCTGCTGCCGTCTGGAAAAAGATTCAGAAGTATCCGATGCCGTACCACCAGGCTAACGAGCAGCTTCTTCCCTCAGGCTGTGAGACTCCTGAATGCACCATCTGAACTCCTCCATGCTCAGTAATTCTATTTTCTACACAATCAATCAATTAATTAACCAATCAAGAGGGAACCACATTTTAATTTCACTATACAACCTATTGTATAATGACAAATAAACTTCCTTGTATCCTTGTATATTTCAAGGTAAAACAACATATTTGATCACCAGTTATCTGCAGTTATACTACAGTCAGCGCTAGCATTCAACCACTTTGTAGCTAATGTTACGGCTTGATAGCATTACATGATACAATAGAAAAGGTGTAAATACTGGATGTATGCTCAACTTAACTTTCTTTAGAGCTCACTTGCTAAAAACATAGACTTTGGAGGTGTATAATCGCTAGCTACAGCTCCATATTAGGTTGAACCGCCTTGCCAGCCCTCACCTCCTCTGATACAACGGTGGATTGGTAAAACAATGCTCACTGTGCAGGGCTGACAGGTCAACAGTTATTGCCACTACTGTTTGTTGAGGCTAGTGGAGGGGAACAGGTGCACATAATCAAAGTCAATCAAATGGGGGCGGGAGGAATAAAAACTGAGGTCCTGTTCTAACTGAATCGTTCTACTGTCACGTGTGAGAGTAACTTTTAATCCCCAGCAAACCTGCTTGCTTGACTCAGAAGAAATCAGCTGGATCAATTTTGGTGTCTGGTACATTTTTCTGTGGACAAGTTTGGACAGCAGAAAATGTTTCAGATCCTAAACATCAGTGGTAAATGTCAGGTTTTGTTGTCCGTCCCTTACAATCAAATAGCAGGGGCTTCTTTCTAGAGTGTCCATTTTCGTGCCATTTTGTTGCACAAAAGTTGTTCTGGGAAACAAACAAAAGATAATCAAAGGAAAGAGAAATAGAATGCAGCCACTGTCTTGGCAAACTAAATCATCAAACCAGCGTATGCAGATAAAATTCCACTAGTTCCCAGTGAAATTACCATCAGCCATGCTGAGTCGATGCTCTAGATCTGTGCCAGCATGAAAATAGAGTGCTTCATGGTGATTTTTATCATTACTGTATTAGTTGTAGTAGTAATCATATGACTTTGTAACTGCAAACATAGAATAGCATATATCTTTATTGTCCAAAAGTGAGAATTTGTCTTCTGCTTTGCAAGCTGTTTCAAAATTAGTTAAGAGGACATGGGCAAATTACACTGTAATTTAAAAAAAAAAAAAAAAATTACAGAAAATATGATAAAACACAACACATAAAAGCAGCAGATAAAATAAAATAACATAAAATACAAAAAAACCCAACTAAAAACAAAAGGAGGACTTTACATTGTAGCACCGGAATAGGTCACATAAACAACCAGCCTCTGAATTTCAAGCACCTTAGGAATTTAGAGGGCTCATTGCTTTTGGAATGAAGGGTTTCTTATACGCATTCCTAGTTGCAACTTTGTAGCGCGACGACTCAAATTCAACAAAAAGTTGGTGCGTTGGTTCAGACAATTTATTGTGCCTTGCGTTTGGTCCAGTCCTTGTAAATGCAAGATAACAGTATTTTGGTCTTCACCAGTAATTTTACTGGATGTATTTATAATTTTTGTTAATTCATTTCTATTTCTGGCACCCAGGTTATAAAACCAGATGACAGACAGATTAATAGATAAAACACTGAATGAGACTTTTATAAACCATCTCCAAGATGGTTTTCCTGTCATTATAATGTCTAAGTTTTCTTGGTTGCAAATGTTATATTGTTTTGTTAAAAATATATTCAGTATTAGCAGTGAGACCAAGTTTAAAAGCAAAAAAGGTCCCTAAATATTTCATCTCCTCCATCATCTGTACAGGATGGTCATTAACTACAACTGGTGTAAAGGAGTTGGGTGGCTTAGCATGGTTGTTGATAACCACCTCCTTTTTATTTTATTAATGAATAGTCAAAATCTTTGCACCATTTAGTAAGCTCATCAATATGGTGAAAATATGCAGATTCACTGTCAGATTCACTTTACTGAGGTTGACCATCCAATAACATACCATTGGCATATTTATACATGTGGCAGGTAGAGTGACTTACTGTATCTGCATTTCACTGGTATACAAAGAAAATGAAAACACTGAAAGCACACAACATTGCAGTGCACCTTTATTCTGAACAGCTTTGTCAGAAATAAATCCATTGCAGGTCACTCTGTGGTTTATCGGTAAGGAACTCGTATCCACAGGATAATATGACTGTTGGCATTTAGCCTGGATCCCCAAACCTCTTAACTACTGTGTGCTTCATCATACAATTAAAAGCCAAACTAAAATATATAAATACAAGGCTGGCATCGCTTTTTGTTTGCTGTATATGTTTAGCAACAGTATTTATTAATTTGAAGAGTTACATCCTCAGTGCAACAATTCTTCTTGCTAGCTAACTGAATTGGGTCAAACTGCTCAGCCAGAGAAGCAGTAATGAAATTGACTTTGATTATTTCCGTGTATTTGCAGAGAATACTAGTGAATGGCACTTGTCTGAAATCATTTAGCTGTGTAGCCCTAGGCTTTTTGGCACAGGAATAATATTAGAGATTTTCCATGTCTAGGGAACATGCTCATCAAGTAGAAGTTGAAATAACTTTGTTAAAACTGGTGTCAACTAGAACCTGCAGGAATTAAGCACTCTGCCGGTCAGCCCACCAGGACTTGCTGCTGTGTCAGTTTTGATTGGAACTAAACTAGCAGTTTTTTCAGCATCAGTCAATTCAATGGAGGAGTGCTCAGTGGTGCAGGTGAATACATCAAAGACATTAAGAAAGGAATTACCTGTTGTTGGTTGAACAGCTTGTTTATGTTTCCCTGCCCATCATTTCATTTAGTCCTTTCCAGGCCTTCCTTACATTCCCAGAACAAAGCTATCTTGTCTTTCCATCTTCTCGTTGTTTTGTTCCTCATTTCTTCATGAGATATTTTTCTTATTGCCTGTAATATGCAGTTTAAATTACTTTTTGCTGCTCTTGTCACAAGGGCCACATGATGTTATTTGTCTGTTTCAGTGTTAATTTCTTTAACTGAAAATATGACAAAGTATTTGCTTTATCCAGGATGAAAAGGAGACAAAAAATAAACAAGACCGACAAAAACTCACTTTCATGTTTGTTCACAAACATAAAATTTTTGGAAAGTATTGGAAGTCAGCAGATATGTGGATAATATAATTTTTTTTATATTAAAGGCAGAATGAATAGGATTCTCCTAAAAACAATGTACAAAGTCATACAAAAATAATCCCTCTCAGTCATCACTTCTGAGCCATTAGAAGTGTGTGTCAGTGTGTGTGTCTGCAGAGACCCTGCCCTCCCTCTGCCTGGTTTTGCTGAGCTCGGGACTCTTCTGGGCATCAGCCTTTGGGCAGTGGGTGTGTAGCTCCCAGCCAGTAACACGCAATGCCAGATCGATAGAACAACATCCAATAGGAAGCTATGAAAATTGCGGACACATATCTATGAAAGATGCAAAATGCAAAATCAAGCATTCACAGTAATTACAAGGGACCTCTGTAAAATCCTGGAAGGACTGATCCATATGCCATCTGTATTCAGAAAATCTTTGACAACTATTTGGTGGTGTTATCTGAAGGTGTAATAGTATCAAGGTATCAAGGCAAAGCCGCCGGTCCACCAGAGGAAAGCATGCCAGTGTGACTTTATGTGTCATAGTGGCATGAAAAATACACAGTAATATAAAAGAGCAGTAATGTGACATTACTGCTCATCCCCATGTCTGAATAGCTTGATAATTAATTGATGCTGGTCATCTTTAGCTATCTAGCAGTGCTAAGTAATATTCATGACTACTTCATGACATATTCATGAGGCCATGAGCCCACTCTGCATGTCACTGTTTTCTTTCCTGTTGTGTTGGTGTAAAAGGTGTCACTCTTATCTTGTTGTAATTAGATAAATAATGATTTTTAGGTGAAGAATTTTAAGTATGCAAGCAATACCTGATCATTTTCTAATTACTAATTTTTGTGTGCAACAAAACTGAAAGTTTTGTGCATTTATTTAATTAGCTAGTTTGATGGTCCTTTTCTTCTAACTTTTGACAAATTCCTTGCTCATTTCTTCAATTGTCTTGTTATAAATCTGAGCAGCTTATTTGAATGTGTCATAAAAATCTCATGGTGTCTATCTCCTGGCTTCGAGACACATTGAAAAAATAAATAGAACAAATATGTTTTAGGTTTGTATTTAGCTTTATTGGTTATCGCTTTCTTCCATCTGAAATCAGAAAGAATCAAATCAAAATGAATAGCAGGAGAGTGCAAGCTGCATGAATTTAACAAGAAGTCACTGAATGTGAAAATGTAATCTACCAGTTGGTCAGAAATCAATCAATCAATCAATAGATAAATAAATGAATGAATAAATAAATAAAAGGGTTACTTTATAGTACATTCCAGGTTGACCAGGTTGACAGAAGTTGACCAAATTATTTGAATTTGTATAAAAACACTTACCAATTTTACAGATTTGCTGTTGTGACTGGCTTTTTGCTTTTTTCAGCACTGGTGTAATCCCTGACCATCCAAACATAGGTGAAGACATACAGTATGATTTCAGTGTTTTTTTTTTGCTTTGGTCAATTCATCAGATGTACAGGAAAATCTGTTCTGTTGGTAATGGCCATTATATTAGTTCTGAAAATATTAAAGACATTGTAAGGTACATGCATTTTTTAAAGCAAATCAAAATGATTCATGTTTATTTGATCAAGACTAATAGGAGTGTGGAGATTTAATAGTGGAATAGGAGTATTTATAAAATTTCTCTTCCTCTTTTCCTTTTTCCTTTTTCTTTTGTTTATTATCACTTTCTTAATTTTGGTAATCACATTAATTAATTAACAAGTACCGTTTCAATAACATTACAAAATATTTGTGTAATAATACATAATGCAAATAATTACAGGGGCGTGATCTCCTGGGATTTTTTTGTTCCATACAACTGAAGGTTGGGGAATGGCCTATGGTTTGGCTGTACATCCATTTGTCTGTCCATCATACACAATTTCTGAGTCTCTTTTGGTTCGTTTAGGGTGAAACTTGGGGGAATGATGGATTTTGACACTGGGGTCCGATTGGACCACCAGGCAAACATGACCTTAAGCTTCACACTTAATATATTTACTGGGTCAAATTTGATCAACCTTACGGAAATCCATAGCTGTCTTATTTGCACAATGTATCAATGCTTAGGAGTTGCTGTAAGATTTTTTTTTCACTTTGACAGAGCCAGACTAACTGCCATAGACTTCAAGTTGTTATGCTAACACAAAATGCTACCCATAGGAACCACTGAACGTGCAGAGATGAAAATGGTATCGAACATATTGTCTCAGTCTCAGTACATTGGAATAAGGGTATTTTGCCCAAAACATGCACACTGGGGCGTGCATACTGGGATCCCATTTTGCAGCTTCTTCCTTGGGCCAGTGCTGACATTTGCCAAAGTTCAGTTTAGGTTTGAGACACTGTCCAAGCATGCTCATGTGACATTTCCACAAACACTCAAACATTCTGACATTTGTATGAACACACACACTCACAAACATACACCACACAAAATCAGGTTAATGTAGACAAGATGAGATGTTCTTTGTTACACATGTATACTGCACAAAGCCTTTATAATAAAGCACATACCTCACAGTGGAATCAGTGGTGTTTGCCGAAATGAGGTTGTTATGTGCTACATCGTGAAAGAGCTGCCAGTGGTGGTGATCAAAAGCACAATGTTATGCATCTGCGAAAAACTGAAAAAACTAGAAAAACTGAAGGAACTGAGGTCTCAGTATAAAACAGTAAAAGCGCACAATTCACAAAGTGGCATCTGATTGACTGACCTGATGGATTTTCTGTGATGACCACTGCATGTCTCATCATCTCAGCACTGTGTTGTTGCCTTTGTTTTCTACGGTTTTTTTTGGAGAATAAAGCCATTCTTCCACAAAGCAGGCTATTTCAGTGTTGTATGAGATAAAGCAGCCCCCACTCACAAATCAATTTTTTTTACTCTTTTGGCGTAACCGTTGCATATCCGCCACTCGCCATAGCAGCATCAGCATACACACAACCTCTTTGGGCTCCATCCTACAATAAGTCTGTTGGTGCCGAGTATACAGACTTAGACCACTTGCTTCAGACTAGCGCATGGGTGGGGATGTATGATGTTTACACTGAGGCGGCACTGGTGGGCGCTTATACGGCAAGACTGCAGGGCTATCGGCATGACAATGGAAACACAAATAATTTTTGTTCTCGTGGCTGGAGTCCACAGGCCAGTAACACCGCCTGGCTCGAAGATAGCCCTAGCTGGAGTGGCACAACAGTGGAAAGGCGGCTAATCAGTGTCTTCCCACCAGAAAAAAGTCAGGGTTCTCCATGAGTTCTTTGGTTTGACTAAACCAGCTGTTATGTTGGACAATAGTGGTGCTATCTTCTTTTCATTGTTACTGAGTGCTACATAGTGGCTGGATGCTGCAAATGCTAACTGTTAGCCTCCTGCCATTGAATTAGGTCTCCGGCCCAGCTGACATTCTTTAATCATCCTTAAAGAAGGTTTTACATCACTTTACAAGTGTTGCTTTCTGAAACAAAAATGCATATATGAATACCAAGTGCACACAGGAGATAGTTTTGCTCAAATTAGTGTTTATAAATGTATTTTTCCCATTATCAAAATATGGAAAGACCCAGTACACTCTGCACTTCCTGCATCACTCTGCGTCAGAGCAGCAGGAGCCACCACAGAGACAAAAGTAGAAGTACCCTCTTCTGGTTTTGCTATTGCTTGTTTTCCTCATCCAACACATGTACACAAGTTCGAGGCCAAAAAATAAGAACTGTCTCTGGAGTGCTAAAAGATAGCTGGCAAGTAATGTTGTGGCTAGCTTCTTTTCCTCTGCTCCCCTCTATATCACATTTGACAAACATTTCAGATTTCAGAAACATATTTCTGCCAGCCACCAGTGTAATTGAGGCATCAAGGAGAGAGCTCAGACTGCACAGGAAAACATTTCCACTGCTCATATTTCTTTTTATAACAGTCAACTTTTTTAATGCTGTATTGGGGTGTAGAAATTCTGCTTAACATTATCAAACTCAAACTTTGTTTATTTAACAAGCTTAGTAGATTAAGGTGGTTGCTTTCAAGAATGTTAGCTAAAGAGAGGTCCACTTCAATGACAGGAGGCTAACAGTTAGCATTTTGAGCATCCAGCCAGTATCCAGCACTCAGTAACAATGAGAGTAAGTAAGTAATGTGCATAGAGTGAGCGTGTGCAAGTGGTTGCATGTATGTGTGAGAACATGTGTCTTTATCAATAAGGAAGCAACACAGAGACATGTATTGACTGCAGTACTGCTGCTTAAGTTGGCATAGTAAGTCTCACTAGTTGGCAAGAAATGGTTAAAAATGGGGGTAATTATAAAGGTGCAAATAACAAATGGGCTAAACACTGAAATAATTGAACTCTAAGCTAAACCTTGAATAAGAAAGAGTTAAAGACAACCAACTGCTTCAGGCTGAATATGTATATATGTATATCCTTACATAGGAAGGGAGGAAAGTACTGAAGTGTAGGGATTGCATGTAAATGCAATCTAGGCTGTGTGTTGTCCCACTTCTCTAGGGTCTCCATGACACATCACTAAATAGTTCAAAATGGAGGTCAGGCTTTGATGTGCACTTATGTGATCAGTGATGATGTGGTGGAATGTGACACTTTGCCCTTACACACACACACACAGACACACACACACACACACTGGCCCAGTAAAGTCCTATCTCACATTAGCATATCAGCTCCAATAGGCTCCAAGACCCATGTGGAGCCCCCTCTATAGAACTGGTTTAAATTCCAGTACAATGGCCTTCTAATTGGAGAAGCTATGCACACCAGATAAGGTTGTCATCAAACTGTGATCACCATGGTCGTTCCCATAATTTCTACATCTATTGCCTCAAGATAACTGGCAGTTTCACAGCAATCCTCTAATCTGGCACAAACAAAAAGTGTCATAGGAGGGTTGTATTATGATTCAAACCAAAGCCAGCACATGCCTGTAGGTACATATATTCAGGGTAATGTGAGCTCAGTGCTTACATGATTGATCAGCTGTCTAAACATTCCCACTGAGAGAACTAGCCGGCACCAGGTATCAGGGTCCTCATCACAAGGCTAATAAAGTTTATGTGCTAGATATTTGCAACTATTATCAGTGCTCCTTCAGACTATCTTTTCACATATTTTTATTATTATTATTATTATTTTTTAATTCACACTGTGACCCTGCTGGAGGATGAGTTAACACTTGTGCAGAATGCAGCATAAGTAGAGGTGATGCAGTCTCTTGAAGATGTCTTGAACTAATAAGGCTGACAGTTTTTGAATGTGGAAGCATAAGAAATGGAGATCCATCATCATCAAGCATCTGTCCAGGGACTGTTTTTCTCTGTGCTGTCTTCCATACCTCACTCCTAGTAGCAGCATGGATGGTGGTCAGCCACCCTGATGCACTTCTGTCACTCTGGATCTTACGTTGAAGTTGTGTTGTGTGTGTGAGTGACACAAAAGCATTGAACCACCAGAGCATCCAGACTGAGACGTCTCTGTAGAAATCCAGTAGGAACTGCATTTCAAATCGCCTCCAAATTCGGCTTTGATCTGATTTGCAAAAATCATTGTTCAAAGAACATCCAAAAGGGCTTCAAAGATCCAACAAGAAAAGTTCTTTGAGTTGGTGGTGAAAATGGTTCTTCAAGAACTTAAACCAAAAATATTCTAAAGAACCTTTTTCAAAATAGCGTTTGGTGGACTCAGTTGGTTCAATGGTTCAATTGGTTCTTTTCAAATGTTTTTTAAGCTAAATGAAGAACCATTTGTTAAATAAAGGAAATAAAGTGGCACTTTAGTTTAGGTAGTTAATGATTCTTCAGTGAACCACACAGAACCATATTAGAACAACTGGAACTGACATTTACCAACCAGTCATGTATCTCAGAGAAACCATGTTAATCCATGATCAGTCTGGTCTTTAAGATTGTAATCACCAAGATGACTTTTGGGGGCTGTGCATAATGCAAGACGACTACTGTTAATTGGTCTTCATAGAGGCCATGCTTAAGAGCTATTTTAAAATTAGCATTTACTCATAGTTTGTCATGTGATGAGCACTCCAAGAGATGCTAAAACCGATTTCATGACACATCGTTGTTAAAAAAAACAAACTGTTTTCTTCCTTTTTTTCTTCTGCAGGGTTGGTTGGAGAGAAGAAGTCAGCGGAGTATGTTTACATCCCTGTTTACATGGTGACTGAAAAGAACATGCACTTGCAGGTCAGGAGTTAACCTCAGTTGTTCATCTCCTACACGTGCCATCTCTGAGAACTACACTACCCACATATCTCGTGCACCTGCAGGAGGATTTTCTGGTCTTACTCGTTGTTTATCAATCTTAGTACGAGTTCTTACATTTAAAGAGATATATTTTTAAAGTAGGGGTAGAAATACAACACTGCAATAAAGAAAACCAGAATGGCCAACAACACAGTGGACCACCCTCCGGGGAATTCGGTGGCTGAGGGCAACCATGAAGGGGATTTTGGTGTGACTGTGATGGAACTGAGGGGCCTGATGGAGCTTAGAAGTGGTGAGGCTGTGGCCAAGATAGGGGACACCTACGGAGATGTGCAGGGGATATGTCGCCGCCTGAAAACATCACCTATAGAAGGTAAGACGTTTTACACCCCAACACTCCACACTAAACCTGTAGGTCAGTCCCCCTGCCACATCAGCAAATCGGCAGTGATGGCAATAGACCCCATCGCTGAGCTACGTGTTCACCTGTCAGCTGTGATTGCCACTCAGACTTGTACATGTAGCAACACACACATATCTCTATAGAGATATACATACACACGTGTGTGTGTGTGTGTGTGTAGATAGATAGATATTTAGATATAGATATATCTCACAGTTGACAAATGAATAGAAGTAAAATTCACATTAATAAAAAATATTAAAACATGTACAGTACAGGCCAAAAGTTTGGACACACCTTCTCATTCAATGCGTTTTCTTTATTTTCATGACTATTTACATTGTAGATTCTCACTGAAGGCATCAAAACTATGAATGAACACATGTGGAGTTATGTACTTAACAAAAAAGGTGAAATAACTGAAAACATGTTTTATATTCTAGTTTCTTCAAAATAGCCACCCTTTGCTCTGATTACTGCTTTGCACACTCTTGGCATTCTCTCTATGAGCTTCAAGAGGTAGTCACCTGAAATGGTTTTCCAACAGTCTTGAAGGAGTTCCCAGAGGTGTTTAGCACTTGTTGGCCCCTTTGCCTTCACTCTGCGGTC
>OMLB01055029.1:0-11123 GCA_900302555.1 Myripristis jacobus
CCCCCCCCCCCCCTCCGCCCCACAACACACACACAGCGAGTGTGTATGGGAATACGTGTGTGTTTCTGCATGAGTGTTTCCAGTTTGTTTTCCATGCTGTACTGTGTTTTTTTTTCCATCTCCACAAGTGGGTGTTATCACTCCACAGGGGGCATTGCCGCCACGGGTACCGATTCTACTTGTCTTCACAGATAAACGACATGAGACTCTCCTCTAGAAGCTGGTATATTAAAACTGTCAATAGTAATGCGCTGCGGAATGCTTTGTGTCTGCTTCTATATGAGCCTCAACTCCCAAAAGGTAACATTTAATGGCTGAGGAAGGAGGTGCTCTAATGCAACAGTAGATTTAATCTTGCACACTGCAAAAGATGGCCATACAACTCATTTAACTGGTGCTATTTTTTCCTCACATGATTAAGAAACTCTGACACTGCAAAATCAGTGCAACTTAACTTTTTTTTTTTCAAAAATGATCCACAATCTACATAATGAAACTTGTGTTATTTTGCCATATCACTGCTGCCACATGAAAACCTCTTGACTTCAGCTGAAGTGCTGCTCATGTTTTCACTTCAGCTGACGGATTACATGGTTCCACTGCAGAATGAGAAAATTCTCTGACCCCTTGGGCTTATGAAACCTTTTCAAAACCCACTGGATAATGTCACAAATGCGTTATCATCACACTAGAATGATTATGTTTTCCTAGGTCCCTGAAAAGTTGACATTTTGAGATGCAAGGTTTTAAACTGACAGTGTCAGCATTCTGAACTGTGTAAAACTATGACACCAGTGTGGGAAACAAGCACACCAATTATTTTTCAGGGAGGGAATTTTCAAGGAGTTTCAAGGAAAAATGAAGGCAAATTAAGATGCATAATGTCTGGCTCAGAAATGGCTTAAGATGGGCATTTTTTGCAGTGTATGGTTAAACTTGGCAACCCTATATTGAGTGGAGAACAGCCGGTGATGGTTTATCGAAGGTAATTGCTGCTTTTCTGGCATTTTATCAGCCCATCTGTTGCTGACGAACAGAGCATGTGGTGTAGTGCTATCCAACCACACACACACACACACACACACACACACAGACAGGGTATATGTATGCAAGTGACGATCAGAAGCACACACAAACACACACAGACCAACATGCACAAAGACTGCAGACACAAGCATAGACGTGCACGTGCAAAACCTCCACCCAAAGGACCACTGTGTGCATAAACACATGTTGACTCACAACCTTTTTAAATTCATACATTCATCTTCACATTACCACATGACATAAACAAAAACACACACCAACACAAAATTCAAAATGCATAAACTCACAATACTGCCTATAAACAGACCACACATGCACATCCATTTTTACATTCTGCTTCAGAGATGCACACCAACAGCATCCTGCAACAGACCACACACACACACACACACACACACAAATACACACAACGGCACAAGCTACACACACATCTACAAGACAGAAGGAAGAAAGAAAAAAATATTCACCAATACACCACATGCATACATATGCATGCACACACACTTGTGCACACACGTCTGTTTTCTGACTTTGATTAATGGATTCTGGGTTTGGTATCCTTCTACATTAGGTGGGTGTAGATTTCTCTGAGGTTAGGTTGGGCTCTGGAACACACACTGATATATATCTGTATGTATATCTATCTATCTCTCTACACACACACACACACACACACACATATATTTAGAGAGAGAGAGAGAGAGAGAGAAAGAGAGAGAGTTACATACACATGCTAACTTACAAACTCAAAAGTCCAGATTCATATCAGCATTGCACACGTCACGGCATGCACACAAACACACAAACACATACAGACACACACAGCTACAGTCTCTCTGCCTGGGGAAGCCCAGTCTCACAATATGATTAATAGGGTTGTGAGGCTGCCCATACTATCTCTTACCTCATACTATCTCTCTGCTGAATTTAGAAAAATAAGCAAGCAGTCAGCTTACATGATACAGAGAAGAAAAACCCCACAGCCAGCCAACCGGCCAGCTTGTATACAGTAGAAGCATTGCAGCGCTTAGCATGCAATGTTCTGGGCTCAGCACATAGGCCTTGGAGCCAGAAATAGGACCTACAACATGCTTAATTTGCAATAAGACAGTGTACACTTTTCCTGCACTGCACTGGCCCAGATTAGTCCCCTTGACGCTGCCTTGCTGCTGCATTATTCATGATATATTTTTAAAAGGCTAACACAGTGTATTTTATCCCTTTTTAGAGATATAATACTGCCTCAAGCTGCCTCACACTGTAATAATTCAGAAAGCTAACTTAGTTTTAACTTTAATTGCAGAGGCTACACTGTAGGAAGATGAAACAAGATGAAAAAATAAGACAAGGTACATTTTTCAGTTCATTCCAAAGTCTAATGCATTGGGAAGGGCTCTGTGGAGTATGGGCAGGGTACCAAGCACTCCCTGAAATGACTGACGCGCTGTTAGATGTAATCAGAAAGCATGGCAGGACTCATATTTTGAGATATTTTTATGAAATTTCTGCTTTATTAGATAAAATATAGTGGAAAGAGACAGGAAAGATGAGAGAAAGAGACCAGATGACATGCAATAAAGAAAAGGAGATAAACCCATGTTGCCAGGGAAATTTAAGTTAACTTAGTGTTAACTTTACTTAGTTTCACCACAATGCAGCAATATAACACTGACAGAGTTCAGAGGTTCAGTGGAAAAATGAGAATAAGACAGGGTCCATTTTTTTGATTGATTCCCAAGCCTAACACATTGAGAGAGCTCTGTGGAGAATGGGCAGTGGACCAAGCTCTCTACCCAGTGCCTAGTGACTGACACACAGCCAGATCTAAGCAGAAAGCATGGCTGAATTCATATTTTTCTCAGAGATTTCCAAACCAAACTACCACAGCAAGCTAGTAAAACTCACACTGACCAGAAGGTGAGGTCATAAAAATGTATTCAAAAGTGCAAGGGAGGGGAACGACATTTTCAATCGTGTGACATAAACTTTTACTGTCACAGTTGCTTATAAGAGCTAGAGAATATTTTCTCATTGGCACCTCTTGGTCCTCTGCCCTAGTTCTGCGATTCCATAATTCCATTTTGGTATTTTTATTGGGTGTGGGGAGGACATATTTTTACTTGGGCTGGGGCTTTTGGCGGCTTACACTCGGCTGTCAGTCCAGGCATTCATAGGGGCATGACAAGACTCTGAACTGTTTGCTTAACTTCACCCCATAAGTTGGCACCGACTGACAAGCACTGGAGCCTTCAGATGGGAGGTGAGGTGAGGAGAGCCGAGCAGATGCGAAGTAAAAGAGTACAAATGTCTACATTTTAACCATTTTCTCACATTTACTGTAACCTGCATGCACGGCATAGTCAAGGGTCTTTAGCTATGTCTTTCAGTACAGTTAAACTCTGGAAATTAGCATTGTGCCTTCAGATGTCACCAGGAAAAGCATATGCACAAGGATTTAAGTGATATGGGGTTTTGAAGACCAATAGCAATGATTTTGGACTGACAGGGACAAAAGTCAATATTTTGTGCCATTTTTCATACTATACACTGCACAAATTCAGTGCATCAGAAGTTTATACTTGTCAGGGTTGAAAAGCCTCTGGAACTGCATTTAGACCATTGATGGGACACCATCCACCAATTTACTAAAGGTTTACATTTGTGCTGATGGTGTTGTGTGCATATAAAGTAATTTTAATTTATCAAGAGTGCGAGCACAGATTTGTGTGAGTTCAATTGAAGGTAGACATCAGGTTACACACATTTAGCACCTACAACAGATGCAATTTAAGATATATCAGCAGAAACTGAAGGAGAGGATAACTACACTGCAGAGAGGGTGTCACTGCTGTTTGCTGCATGCGCCACATTATAGAAATTCGCTGCACAATGTATGTGGAGAAATGCGAAGAGGGCAATGATGAGGATGATGATGAGGAAAAAGAGGTGGAGGAGGAGAAAGATGAGGATAGCAAACCTTCTCCTGCCAGGTGTGGCAGGCACATCAGGGCTCGAGTGATAGGAAATTTTTCCTCCTGATTTTTCTCCTTTTCGTTGATAGCTTTTTCATCATATGAATTTTTTAAAATAAATTCTACAACAGAAATTGTGAGAGAATTCATTTAAATGAGCTCTCTCTCAATAAGAAATTGGTAATATGCAGTTATTTTTAGTGTATGCAGCTGGTTAGTGCCTGCCTTAGTAAATCATGAAACCCAGACCACAATTACTATTGCTACTTCCAATAATAAAGCACATTCATTATTACCTGTGTCGAACGTGATCAAAATGTCATATCAGAATCAATTCAGGTTAAAGGCTGTGCACATGCAATCAGTGTAATGTTGATTAATTACACAATAACAACCGAGTAATGAAACAAACTGCATTATATCACCATTTTGGAGGTGCACGGAAATGACTGATCACCATCTGATTTTTAATAAAAGGTCAATATCAGCCTGAAATATAATATACGGGTACAACCCTATTCTGTTAATATATATTGTGATTTTAATGGGAGGAGAGCAGATGAAGGTGTCAGGGGGGAAAGAAGGGAGAGGACAGCGAGTGGAAGTGTTTCTACTGAGATAACCATAGTATGCTCCTTGAGGCCTACTCAGACCTATCGCTTGGTTGACTAGCCTGTCGGCAAGATCTGACCAGAGGGCAGCATGCGTTTCTCAGTGTGTGTGTGTGTGTGTGTGTGTGTGTGTGTGTGTGTGTGCGTGCGTGCGTGCGTGTGTGTGTGTGTGTGTAGGACACAGTGACATGGCCGGAGGAGTGGATGCTGCACCCTGACATGAGCCTTTGTCCTTCCACTGATGGATGGGTTCATGGCCTGAGCTGCCAAGTGGACACACACGCACACACAGGACCAGTATGCACACACACACGCATACACACACACTCTCACACAGAGCTCCTGATCTTATCTGAGCACTGGCAGTCATTCACACAAGTGCCGCTGACCACTGCTTATGAAAGGCCTGAAATCTGATCCACTGTGGGCAGTTAAGTAGAAGTCTTGCTTTGTGATTAAAGAGAGAGAGGGGGAGAATGAAAAAAGACAAAGACACCGTTTTTTAAAAAATTATTATTTATTTTAATTTAGCCTTTATTTATCCAAGGAAAGTCATCTGAACATGCTTTTCCTGTTCCAGTGATACCCTGCCTCATCTGCCTCCTTCATACTGTCTCACACATTGACAACTAGGAACTTCTCAATACTTTGCTGGGCCAGTAGGCACTTAGCCCAGTTGTGGGTTAAATGCCTTGTCCAAAACCACCTCAATAGTAGTTTTTGAGGAAAGCGTTCCTCATTCACTTTCCCCTTCCACATTTTCTCAGTCGGTCTAGAGATTCAAACTCGCAACCTTCCCTTCCAGCCAACTGCCTATCAAACCTCTTGGTTACAGCTGCAGTTATCTGAACACTTGTTTGATAAACCTTCACCAGCCAACAGAGATACCTGCTTACATCCAAACTCCCACAGTGACCTCCAAACACTTTAGCCAGAGGCAGTAATGGTGCAACTCGAACTCGGCTCCGTGTCTCACCCTCCTATAGCAGTCAGTCCTCTGTCAGCTTCCATCCATCATGGTCCAGCTATTTGGGTTCACCTGCAGCTGACTGGGCCAAGACAAGAGAGCTTGTCAGTCTGTCAGTCACTGAGTAATGACACCAGGCCTGAGTGACCTCCAACACTCACTAGCAAAGCAGAAGCTTCCTGCAGTCTCGTAGAGTAGACACTTGTGAGGTGGAATAGAAAAAGTGTATGTGATTGCAAGAAAAACATGAGGTTATGAAATCAGAACAACATAAGTATCTGATACATCGAGCAGAGTTAAGAAACTTGCTTCATGCAGTATAGGCAGACTGTCTGAAAGTCAAAAGCAGAAGTTGAGAGGTTTATATTTTTAAATGAGAGCAGCCATGTGAAGGAAGCTGACCAGGCATGGTGAATAGTAAATGCATGGCAGGCGCGGGTAATTATTGTAATCCTACCTTAGAAAGAGATAGGGAGGTGGCAGAGAGAAATTAAAAGTTTCATCATTAGGCTTTACTCTGATCAATAAACTCTGTATAATTAAAAAGTGACTCTAGCTGAAATAGGACGGCATATCCCCCCTCCTTTGCGACTTGGATAAAAAGCCTGAGAACTAAAACCTGCCCTATCTCCTCCCCCGGTAGGCCCGACGCAGACAAGCTCATCCTGCATGGAAAAATGATCAGCTGTGGAGCTGAACGCTGCCGGTGTCGTAAATAAGGCCGAGGCAACGGTTGAGAGAGTGTCCTGACAAGAGGTATCTGACTGTCCAGTTCCCTCGATGCAAGCAGAGCAGTATAAATCAGATGTGTGTGGATCAGATGGGGGAAGGCTGGGAAGGACAGAGAAAGAAGAATGAAGGTCCAGGGAGTAACTGTTTCACTCTTTAACCTACATTTACCCAGAGAGGGTTTGGTGAACATGGATGCTCTTTGTCGCCACCGCCCAGCGTCAGATTCATACAGTTATACTCATTCAGAGCATGGAGCTACCCAGTGAAACCACAGTCCTCTGCTGTTGGCGACTAAGCAGTTCCACAGGCATTGTTGCCGGTGAAGTAGAGGACAGCCAACTCTTATCTGCCGGGAACAGAACTGGACAAACACTCTTGCCAGGGTCTAGCCAGAGGACTTCTGGTTCCCAGCCCGCCACACGCAGGAAGATGAAGTCCTTTACAAAGTCCAATAGCTTTTGAAGACCTTTTGTCCTGCTCCACTCGGGAACCATCACAACCATCTTTCCTCCAATTTACTGCTCCCCTGGCTATCATCAATAGCCAAAAACTGAGGGTTGATATTCAAATGCACTGAATTTAATCCTAACAACAGGTTCACTACACAGTACTTCAGCATTAGCCTTCAGTTCGTCAGTTTTTGAAGCCCAGTCCCGATGCCCTTGCATTTAAGTTGACAGTAGTATACTACTAATTGTAATATCATAAACAGTAACACATATTCAGGCATACTTGTGTAGAAACTGATCACAATCTGAGATTAAAATCAAACATAAGTGTTTCCCAATTTCTCAACTCTACAACAAAAATCAACTGCATTCTATCCATCATATAGCCACTAACCGGCTCACATCCAATTTTGAAAAAATAGGCCAACTAGAAGAGTGCACTCAGGAGAGTGCGCATCTCCCCTTCTCTGGTGCCACACATCGGTGAAAAACCAGCTCAGGAGTCAGCACTCAATTGTAGTATAAAATAGGTTTTTCAAAGGTTTTTAATTTCTGCCACCACACAAGGTTCTTGATAATACAGTCATAACTGTGCACAAAAAAAATTCACGGATAGGCCCAACAGTATGCCGGATTAGCTGCAGACTCAGACTAGGGTGAAAACCACTCACCTACCTTGAGAAGGGAAAATACTGAGGCATTGCATGCAAATATCCCCTTCTCCAGTGCTGGGTTTTCAAAGGTTTAGAAACACTGAAACCTCCAGAGGTCCTCGATGATACAGTCATAACTGTGCACAAAAAATATTAGACTGATAGGCCCAGTAGCATCTGAAATTAGCTGCGGACAGATACATGGACAGACACACACGACTAAACGCAATAGCCCCTTTAGGCGATCACTTGGCGGAGATAAATATCAGCTCCATATACTGAGCTAACCCTGGCTCACACTGCAGGACATTCTATCCTTGTAACTTTAAATGAAAAAAAGGGAAACAGGGAGGATGGGAGCTTAGTCTAGCGGTTACAGAGCTAGTCCCACGACTCAAAGTTCACAAACTGAATCCCCACAGTCAGTCAACGACCTTAAGTAAGAAACTGAAGGTAGTGGACCTGCTGGATAAGAATATCAGCTAAAAACCTAATTATAAAGTGAAGTCCATGCAAAACGTGCTCTGCAATACGTCACTTTAATGCTGAGCTTTTTGTCTTAGACCATTAGCAGAGCAGCTGGTATGGTGCACTCTGATGATGGTCTAAACCTAAAAGCTCAGCAACCACTAAATTGCGATCTACTGCAAGGCAGTTTTCCACGACATTCACACCTTATATTTCAGACATTTTGATGACACTTATTAGCTGTTATCAAATTATCGGATCAACCATGTTAGCAGCAAACAGAAGTGATGAGTGAAGGACTCGAAGCCACAGGACTGTGACAATATAAGATAAGCCTTGTCCCTAGAACATTTAGATTGCATGGCGTTCCCTTTTTCTCTTTGGTGATACAAATTTCTCCTTTTGCACCTGCAACACAGACAGATGAGGTGGGAAATGGTCCGTGGTATGGCAGCTAGAATGTGATCATTCAGCTCTGCAGGGTAGTTGAATGTGAATTTGAAGTTGACAGATTAAGAAGAGAAGAATCTCTGGGCGGCAAAAGCCAAGTTGACCCGGAGGAAGCAAAAGCAACATTGATTCTAAAATTTATAGGCACAGGGTTAACAAGGTCTAGTTGTTAGGCAAACAGGCTGTCCCCGGGATGTAGTAAATAATGGTTAGCTCTATGGTATGAGGCCACAGGATCCATGTGTATATGTTTGCATCTGGCCACTAAGTATTTTTATGTGTGTGTGGGGGTGGGTGTTTACATCTGGCTACAAAGTTTGTGTGTGAGTGTGTGCACTTCAGCGTATGCTTTAATATGTTTTATCATTATTACTATCCTGGGTTTCAATGTTTTAGGTCATAATGTTGTTTCCAGAAGCTTTTCCACCCTGATGAGAATAAAATTATGAGTAAAGACTGAAAAGCCTACTTGGGATTTTTTGGCCAAGTTGTTGCCATGAAAACTGTCAAAAATATTGTCAGTTTTAATCAAAAAAAAAAATCTGAACCCAGAATTCAAAAACTCATGTTGATCGAACCCTAATTTGAA
The DNA here is from genome assembly GCA_900302555.1 of Myripristis jacobus. Lineage (NCBI taxonomy): Eukaryota > Metazoa > Chordata > Actinopteri > Holocentriformes > Holocentridae > Myripristis > Myripristis jacobus. Next base: position 8,939 of record OMLB01055029.1, read on the forward strand.
CCCACCACGTCTTAGGTTCCTGAGCTGACAAGCTTCTGTGTCCATGATGAGAGGTGCTGTGAAAATCGAATTGTGTTTACTGCTCTACTCCTGAAGTCCTTTTCTTGATGCAGCAATCAGAGAACCAGTCCATGGGAGTTGTGTTGTCGAACAAGAGACAGAGAGAGAAAAACAGAGACGCTAAAAAGCTATAAATCCCCCTAAGCATCCGCCTTATTATCTGATAAGAATCTGTGCGGCCAGTTTCAATTGCGGCACCCGCGCAATGTCTCCAACTTAATCAGAGAGCCCACCCCACCCCCACCCCAGATTATCCCCTGCTATCGTGGAATCAATTTGTCTGTCACTGAAACATGGTTCAGGCTAAGGCAGGGAGGAGAGGGAGCCCTTTGATGGAGGTAAATGGAATTCAATTATGCTCCAGTGGCGAAATCACATTTGGAGAGAATGGCAAAGAGGGAGAGAAAGACAGAGAGGGTCCCTAAATAGTGAACTGTTGTAAATATAACTGGGTTTGTCAGTTAAAGATAATGATACTGCTTCCCAATAAGTCAACTGATGACAGAGATACATATAAGGCCCCTAAATAGTGACCCGCTGTCCATCTCAGTGACCTCTGGTTGACCTATTACTGACCACTACCAGCCAATTAAGGTTTCCATGGAGTCAGCGGTGTCACTGACCCCCTCCAACCTGTCCCATCACTTGGTCTACTCATGCATGAGACAGCTGAGGTCGGCTACCAGCCCAATAAATCTGACCAGAAAATGAGACTTGTTCGTCCCTGTTTACATTTAAGACCTCTCCCTGACTCTCTCTCTTTCTCTCTCTGTCCCATTGAGGCATAGCCCCAGGCGCGAAGGTTAATAGCAGCCTGACTGAACAATGAGCACCTGTGTGTGAGTGTGTCTGTGCGTGAGTGTGTGTGTGCATTACTGAATGCGTGTGTGTGCCTAACGAAGCAGGGAGGATGACCTTGCCACCTCCGATGCCTCCAGTGACTGTTAGAGACTTCATTCACAGTCACTGTGCTGCTGTAGCATCCATATGGGTCTAATTCTGGCTTAGAGAGAAGCCAGAGACCTTCATTCTGCCTCCATTAACTTGTGTCCTCTGTGACTCAAATATATTCGGACAGAGCACTAAAACATAAAAGGAAGGTTTCAATGCTCCTAAGACACTTTGAATAAATTCTAGTTCAGGGACACCAGTCAACATATAACAACTATGTAAAACTCACAAGGATAAAACAAGGATTATAGGATACTTGTGGATAGCACGCACACAAGAATATATAGTTAAAAGCAAGTATAGGCCCGGCTTTAGGAGTGAACAGTACAATATCACTGAGAATTATTTCCTGCCAAAGAACACCATTACATTTTTTCTATCTGCCCCTAAAGAACATAAACATGGGCACAAATTTGGTATACAGAGCTACCAAACGCGGTGGAGAAATCACACTTTAAAATGTGTCTGCTGAGATGCGTCTTGATGTCAGGTGTAAATCAAATCCTGCTAAATCATATCAAGACAACTGGGATATGACGCGGCCCAGAGACTAAAACAGAAGAACACATTCATCTGGCAACCATAAGAATTTGACAATTAAAAAAAAACAACTCAATATTGCAACCACAGAGAAATATACAATCTGCATGGTTTCCTCCATAGTTAATGTCCCTGCTATCTGATATTATGATGGGATAATACATATTTTGTCACACTTTCTCCTGTAATATACCATATATATCTTTTCGGGGAAAGGCTTTCAAACATCAAACTACATGCTATTTTGAATTTAGGATTCTCTTTCTCAACTTTTGAGATGTTGCAAAAAGTGCAGTGTGTAAGAGATGCAGTTCCTTGAGCTGGATGGAAGCACATAAATGTCAAGTGTTCCCAGCATCACTCAGCTGATTCTGCCAAGCCGACATCACTATGAATATGACTAATGCATTTTCCTCCCTTTTTCACACAAATAAGTGCAATATTGGGAACTTTTACCGGATTATGAATATCTCTAATTTAATACGTCATAATTTGCAAACAAATAGTTTGATGGAAACTCACTTCTGATTACAAGGACACAACACAGAGGACTTGTGTGTCTCCCAGTGAAACCCAGTCCTGTGTGTGGTGAAACGAAGCCGACCCTTCTAACTGTTACTGTCATCACCCTCTC
>OMLB01055031.1:0-21756 GCA_900302555.1 Myripristis jacobus
TCATCAAACCTTCATTTACCTCCAAAAGGCTTTGTAGAGCTTTTCATTACTGGCAACCAGTGGCCGCTTGCCTTTGCTGATGAAAACAGCAAAAATAAAATAAAATAAAATAAAATAAAATAAAATAAAATAAAATAAAATAAATAAATAAATAAATAAATAAATAAATAAATAAATAAATAAATAAATAAATAAATAAATAAATTAATTAATTAATTAATAAATAATTAATAATTAATTAATTAATTAATTAATAATAATAATAAATGGATACAGGATCCACTCTTGTTTTATCCCCAGCCTGTATTTGGGGTCTGGCCTTTATTTGATGGTGTCGACCACATCCCCAGCCATTATAGAAGACCCAGCTTTTAATTCAGTACCGACTTTTATTCGAGGAAATACAGTATGTTAATATATTAAATGTTTTGTGCAGTGTATACCTCAGACTAAATTTTACAGTTTATAATGAATGTATGAAACAACCTCGGTAGTCAAGCTATCTACCTTTTCATTCTTTTGCTTTAATGAGGATTTCTGCACAGAGCCTGGTGCAATGCAATTATTATTTCTTCACTTCTCGTAGCAGACAACAAACATATTAGGAAAAAAAAAGTTATTATTCTATTTTCTGACTTATTCAAATGGCAAATTAAAAGTTAATGAAGCGGTTAAGACTGCCTGTGTGCTCAGCACCGTATGCAAAGCATTATGGGAGCACATGTCTACCAACCAGGACGTGGCAATCCATCATCATGCATGGCTGACTTAAAAAGTTCACAAAGACAGAGTGCACTTTAAAGATTTAGGATGATAGCGTTGAGGCTTGGACTGTGGTGTTTGCACTGAAGTCCAACATCAGTGCAATTCAAATGTCCACATTTAGGGGGTTTGTGAAAGACTATAGGTCATAAATAATTTTGTTAAATTACAATTTAGTCTTTTGCAAAATGATTCCAGTTGCTCCAAATGTAAATTATTGATAGTTTATTGTGACATCTCTTTGTAATGAGAGCGCCTTCTCATTTCTAGGCATCCTAACTCCTTGATGATACAGGACACAAAAAGGCAAATATTTCTAGCACTTCTTGCCACATTGCACCCCATCCTGATGAGTCATGCTTGTTCATTGCAGTGTTATTTCCAGATTTAGGGTTAGAACTGCCACTGCAGTATTTGGTATTTTATGTTTTGGTATGGGAGTGAGGATTCAGTGGCAAGTGGTGTTCTCCTGCTCTCACCAGTTCAGGATGTTTTATAACTTGAATGGCACAAAATGTTGAGAAACTACAGGCGAGGCCGCGGTTCGGAGTGCGAGCTTCATGAGCTTCTGTGCCATGGCATTTTTCTTCAGGCTTGAAATGGCAGAAGTTGGAAGTCAAAAGGTTCTGACAAGAGTCGAGTTCCCTTCCAGCTGCTCTTCAATCCGGTGTGTGTCTGACTTTATCTGAGCTTTCGTCATCCCGCTCGCTAAACCTCTCGCAATGTCACTCTGTCTATCAGCACTCTTTTATCCCCAGTCTCTCTGTTTTACATCCCGCCTTCGCTCATTCTTTCGTTATGTATTTTTTTTCATCATGGCATTTTGACATTTTGATCATTGCGCTGAAGTCAGATATTCATAATCACTTTCCACTGACACCTTACTGTATTTTCTCTGCAGTCGTGAAACCAACTTTTGAGTCAGGCTTACATGTGGCATACACAGAGATGAATTGTTTCTGTTTGCATCAGTCTCTATGTATGGCACTATCTACCTCTTTAACCTTGACCTAGAGGAGCTTAGGTAGCGGCAGCCACATGAGATGTTGCACTACTCTAATTGCCTTGTCAAGGCTACATCTGATATTCTCAGAGCGATGCGCCTTTTCGATGAAGACTGACCCATACTTCATTATGCTCCTTCTAAAATAGGTTACAAAATAAATTCCCGAAGCCATAGCAAAGTCATTATTTAAGCCACAGCGAGCACACGCTTGTTGTTAGCCTTTCTTCTCCTCTCACCTTTCCTTCAATTACCTGGAAGTTGACTTAGCCTGCCTCGACTGCAAGATGAGTTGGTGCTGCACTTCAGGGAATGATCCAATTAATTCTAATACACCAGCCGAGGTCAGACAATTGACCAAAGTAACTGAGTAAATTTCATATATCAATTCAATCCAAAATTGTCCCCTTTCATTGAACTTATTCACCGTCGGCTCTGGCTTGCTCTCTTCTCTCATTCACCGTCCAATATGGACCCCTCACCTTTTTCCTCCCTCCACCTCAGATATCTCAGTCATTAGCCATCCATCCGTTAGGCTTAGTCACTCCTCTCCTCCCTCCCCTATCTTCTCCTCCTCCCCCCCGGGGGTTTCTTTCTCTCTCTGCACCCCTCCTCTCCTTACCTCCCCCCCTTACAGCCCCACTGGGATGGTCTCAGAATACCAGAGATATGTGGGAGCTGGCAGACAGTCAGTGGCACAAAGAACACCTGCCTGAGCTTGACTGAAAAGACCTTTTCACAGCCCTGCTAACACACAGCCGTGCACGCTCGCTCGCAAACGCACATGTGTATGCCAAACGGGTGCATGTAGGAAAACTTGCGCGTGCACACACACACCCCCACACACTCACATGGCTGCACACACACAAGCAGTTAACAGGTAGATTGTCTGGCAGGACTAAGGACTCTTGTCAAGATTGACGTGACATTTTCTCGGGAGATAGAGACAGACTTTGGGGGTCACAAAGAGAAAGGGAGGAGAAGAGGAGCAGTGAGATGGGAAGGAGATCAGAGGAAAAGGGAGAGGCAAGAGGGGGAGCCACAAGGAGGAGAGAGAGCAAAGAGGAACAGAGTGAGAGGGAGCCGAAAAGCAAGACGGAGGAGGAGAAACAGCGTGGGGAGGCTGTGGAGGAGAAAGATGAGAGGAAGAGGAGGAGAGAGACGAGCGAGCCCGTTAAAGAGCAGAGAGGAGAGGAGAAAGTGTGAACGAGACCAAAGACGGAAAGGAGGCCAGATTAAGAGATGGCAGATGACAGGTCGGATGAGATTTGGGGACGAAAATAAATGAGAAATGAAAAACATCGAGACAAAACAAAGGGGAGGAACAGAAGGTGACGAGCGGAGAACAACAAGATGACGGATGGATGACAGGACAAGCAGAATGGGAGGGAGCGGAGAAAGAGAGAGAGGAATGTGTTGTGGCTCATGCACACATCCTGATACAAGACAGAGAAAACAAGTTAATTTAATCAATTCAATCTATTTCCCTGATTACTCCGATTTTAAAGAAATATTCCCAACCTATTACAAATATAAAGCCAACCAATAGCACTGGGTGAGGATGTGAAGTCTGTTACCAAACTGTTGGACTCTGCTACTCCAAACCTGTCCAATTATTTATATTTAACTGTCATTATTTCAAAAGTATATGTTCATTATAACAATGAACATCTATGTTACTATTCAAACCAATAAGATTTTGTAATGTCCCTGTGTTGGTTACTTGTTGGTCATCATATTCTTGCAAATGCTTTGGCAACAAACACCTCTGTCTCCTGCCAATAAAGCTTATTTGAATTTGATTTACTGTAACAAGTGAAAACTAGCTTCCTGCCAGTTGCATGCTGGCCAGCTGTCAGCATCTTGGCAAGCGATGCAGTAATATCAACCCCCAATAACGGCTCACCACTACAGCTTAACAACTACTGATAACATACACTACGCAAAGTCTGCTACAATAACTTACATTGTCCACAAAGGATTAAGCCATTAGCCCCACTTAGGATGCCCCAAAAATAAAGGCATGAGCATGTTTCCAAGCATATTGACATCCTGGCTAGGAGCCGTATCCTGGCTATGGTCCTATTCAGGATGTGCCGTTCATATGGAACTTAATCAAATACCTGTTACCTCTGCAGCCTTAAGTCTACTGGCTCATCAACAATGAGCCGACGAGGCTGGCCACTTTCTGGATCCACTTCTGTTATTCTGTTTTTTGTTTTTTGGGTCCAAACAATAAGCTCTTCTTAATAGCTTCCACTGCGACCTGACCTGCTCAACTATCCATGGGTTCCCCGCCTCTCTGCCTCTTATGTCTTCACACGCTGCCCACATCACAGTGGTCTCTGCCATCCGCACGTGCTTTCATTACGGAAAGCAAGAACTGTTTCTTTATGATCTGCCATTTATTGTCTGCCATTCAGTGTTTCTCAGTTGTAATGGTGATCTGTGGTTATGTGGACACGTGTTGTCGGGATCTGGACTTGGAAGCCTCGGGTAGGAACGGGAGACGGAGGCAATGAATATCTTTTCTGTTAACTCAGAGCTAGTATATGAAGCTGATCCTGCAACCATCGCCCACTCCAGCAACTTAAAATGCCCTCCCACGCTTATTAATGGTAAATAAATAAACAAATGAATAAAAAGACTAGCAGCGTAGCCGTGGACGACGTAGCAACATTATTATTTGTTTAGTGTTAAGAAGCACTCTATATCTTCCTCCATGACTGCGTGTGTGTGTGTGTGTGTCATACAAGTGTGTGACCACACGCAAGCAGACTGAGCACAGACTAATAAAATATGAGTGAATTATTACTGTCAGCATTTGCTTCATAAACTCCACATTGGACAGGAAAAGAAAAGACAGGTATATTGCTATGCACAAAATTTTGTGTATGTTGCAATCGCTCAAAATACACAACATATTCTCCCTCTCTCTCTCTTTCTTTCTCCTTCTGTCTCTCTCTCTGTCTCTGCTTGCTTTTCTGAAAACAAACAATTTTTGAAAATATTTGGCTGTATTAAATCTGCAGAGAAAACACATCATCCACAGAGTATTTCTCATAATATTTCTCAGGGGATTCCTCGTGGTTATTATGTTATAATCACAAGAAAGTTCCTTTAAATCTGCAAATTTGTCATCTGATACATTTTGATTCAGATGAAGCTTGTTTGGGTAGATGTAACTGCAGACATGACATGATCGGGATTGATATGGGATCAGGGGTAAAGGACATGGATCTGGTTGGGGTAAAAGTCATAGGACTGGGATGGAATAGGAGGAAATAAATTAGGATTGAACGGGAAGGGAAGACAGTTTCACTCCCATGTCACCGTCTATAGTGAAAAGTGTGCTGTTATTGTGGAAACTGCACAACAACACTCAAAATCCAATAGTAAACACATTGTCCCGGTTAATACTGGAATGTCCCAGCTTAGTCCAGTCATTTTATGAAAAAACCTAGGACAAATTGCAAGAGAAGCAAACTCAACCTTTTTAATTCAAGATTACTATATATATAGTAACCTTTTAATTCACTGTTTAAATGTCTCTTCTGGCATTTATTCCTTATATTCCTTATTAGCGCATATCAAATCAGATAATGTGTGATATGCATGTGTAAACAGAATAATTCAAAGAACTTGTAATTTACTTTTTTTCTTGTCTTTGTGTGTGTAATCAACTTGTGAATTTTTATAGTGATATCTGAAAGTAAGATTTTGAACCCCTTTCCCCTGTGTGTTAAAAACAGTGTTTTGTTTTTTTTTGGTATTATATGGTCATATATAGGTGATTTTCAAAACTTTCCACCAATGGGATTTCTTGGGACTTTTTTTCCCTCCCTCAGGACATACTGAGGATACAAAATCAGTTGAGTTTGCTTCTCTTGCAATTTGTCCGAGGTTGACCCCAATTTTGGCCTAAAATTACTGGACTAAGCTTGCAACTTCATGTTCCTCACAGTTACTGCAAAATGGGATCTGGATTTTACATGTGGCATACATGGAACATCATAACTGTGTGGATGTAAACATGAAACCGGAGAACTTCAAATGAATCTGCTGGCTTGTCAACACTCCTATCAGCAATTTGAACTGTAGTCTGATGTGAAATTCAACAAGGCACTAAGGAAATTCCTACAGTCTCTCTCACCCACGTCAACACATGCAGATGCTTCCCTTCCGGCGAGCAAAATAAACACTTTTCTTTAATGTTGATGCTTCCGCAGAGGCTGAAATGATCCGAGTGCAGTTTAAAGACTCATAATCGCACAGATCAACACATAAGAAAGGGATGAGGGAGGCTGGTTGGAGAGGTTAGTGCTGAACGGAGTGGACCGAGAGGCTAAATGGAAGCGTTTTCATCAGGGCTATAACTGGCATATCTCTTAAACGGTCAGATTGTACTAAGGTTACGACAAGACTTTGCTCTTAAAGGGCTCGTCCGCACAACCAGGCCTCATCTACGCTCCTCATACCTAATTCATTACCTCCCCCTCCGATCCAGACAGAGAGAAAGAGAAAGAGACAGAGTGAGAGAGGGAGAGAGAGAGAGAGACAGAGGTAAAGTGAGAGTGTATGTGTGCCAGGAGGGCTTGAACCCCCACAGAGTTGGGGGCTCTTAAATATGAAAAATGTCCTCTTTTTTTCTGACAGCCTGAGGGAACGCAGGAGTCCAACGGAGAGCATATGGACTGCATAAACAGCATTACAAATCACACTGACACACACAAACAGCCAAACACCCACCCACCCACACACACACACACACACACGTACACAAGGAGTCACAGATACACAAACCCACACAAGAATCAGCCTTTATACAAATCAGCAGGCAATAAAGAGAGAGGAGAGAGGAGAGCTTCTTGTACAAACGATCTGTCAACGAGCTAGCCAGCCCCACAGCCGACACATATTGGATCTCCACATCCGGCAGCAGTTGCTATTTGAAAACCGCTGCAGCGCTCGGCCAGGGGGTAAAGCTGCAAAACAGCTCTGTGGAAATTGACCGTAATGCAAAAATAAGTATGCGTGAGTGCACGAGTGTGTGTGAGTGTGTGCGTGTGCCAGTGGTGTGCTCATTAGATCCACTTTCTTCTCCTCATCCTCTTCAGTGATCAGTCACATTTCTCTCGGATTAGTTGCACCATATGAACAAATATCCTACATGTTTGAAATGCTATGCTGCTGGTGGGAAAGAGTCATCAAACCAATTGTTTTAGAAGATTGTCCTGGATGTTTAACACACACACACACACACACACACACACACACACACACACACACATACACACACATGTCCACCAATCTTCCTTTGACCCCCTGCTAGACAACTTTTTTTCCCATTCCGCAAAGCTTTTGTAATCACACAGATTTAATTTGTCTTGTTAATTTGCCTATTGATTCAACAAGCTCTTGCCTCTGGCTGATAGCCTTTGTGTGCATGTGTGTGTATGTCTGTGTGTGTATGTGTGCGTGCGTGCGTGCGCATGTGCTCATGTACCCCACAGCGAGTCGAATGTTTCTCATTTAATCACGGTCTCACCAGACACAAATCATTATTGTGACAACCAATCTGACTAATATACCTGAGGTCAAAGTGAGGCAATGCAGATCAGCCTGGGCAGCCATCATGTTGAGTGAGACGCTTCTATTCTGTGTGGCACCGGAGAGAGAAACTGACCCGTTTTTGTGGTAAAAAATGTCTAAATTTGCAGGACTTCAAGAGATGTTTTGTTGTGATATCCTGTTCACCTCACTCACAGAAAGGAAACCACAAACACAGTCAAGCGATTAAAGATGACTGCTACAGCTACAGCTACTGTCATTTTTTGTGCTCAGGAGAAATTATAGCCAAAAAAAAAAAAAAAACAATTTAAACCAAACGTGCACTCAAAGTACAGAAAAAGATAGTTTCCTTCTTACCTCTAATACAATCTATCCATCCAGACAGTTTCTGGATGGATACAATAGCTCTTTCTAAAAACAATGACACATATACCTATCATAATCCGCAGCTTGTGGGGACGAAGAAGAGGAACACCATCAAACTGTATCTGTCCACCTCTAATTCATACATGTCTGGGGCGAACAGATATGGCTTGCTGGTGTTTGGCAGGAAATTTTTCCTGACAAAACATAAAATTATCTTGGTATCTGTGCCACTGTTTTTGAAAACGGCAGTTGCTATTACATTTTTCACATGTATTTTTTTTTTTTTTTGTTTTCCACTTGCACAGTTTTAGCTCCACAAAATAATACCCATCCACCTCCAATGTGTCAAGGTAAAGGGAGACAGACTGGAAATCTTTCAAAATTACACTAAAACTCTCGGGATGGATATACTGCAGTACAACTCACACTTGGCAGATGTTTTTATCCAAAGCAACGTACATATCAGAGTTAGATACACCACAAGCAAAGATCTGTTCAGGATAACACAACGACGGCAAAGTGTCATGAAGCCCAGATTTTATTTTTTTGGACTACACAATTCATAAGGTGAGAAGGTGTTCCCTAAAGAGCTAGGTTTTTTGCCTTCTCTTAAAGACTCTTAAAGATCGAATAGAGTTTCGAATGGAGTTTGGCAGCTCGTTCCACCACCGAGGAAACACAGAAGAGAAGACTCTAGCTGATGATTTAGGGCCTTGTTGTGCTGGAGGCACCAGGCACAGCTCCATGGTGGAGCAAAGGGGGCAGGAGGCAGTGTACACTTGGAAGAGGGAGTCCAGGTAGGTAGGAGCAGTTTTGGTTGCTGCTGTTGAGTGTCAAGGACTTGAATTTGATGCGAGCAGCAGCTGGGAGCCGGTGGAGGGATAGGAACAGTGGAGGGATACGAACAGCGGAGTGATATGTGCGGTTTTCGGCTGGTTGAAGACCAAACGCACTGCTGCGTTCTGGATCATCTGCAGAGGCTTGACCGTGCCTGCCGGGAGGGAGCTGCGGTAAGGATAAGTGCGACGGTGTATTAGGGCCACTGTAGGCAGGAAAAAAATATGGAGCTGGGGACAGGGGGTTAATATTCTGAGAAAAAAACCCTCAAAACTTCCTAAATTAAAATTGTAAATTTACCAGGAAAAAAACAAAAAAACAAAACCAAAAAAAACCTCAGATATTCCCATGATTTTGGAGGCAGCACGTGTGATCCTGTTAATTTTGTTCTTGTTGGAGCTGGCCAGCGTGGAGTAGAAACAGGGAACAGTGCAGCAGGACTGGCTGGATGATGCTTTTGTAAAGTAACAGCAGAGGATGGGGGGGCAACAGAAAGAGCTCCGAGCCTGCAGATGATGAATTTTTGCAGTGTGGTTTTGTCAGCGAAGCAGGCGCTAACTAAGCAGAGCTTGTTTCAGTAAAAAAAAAATGCCACCTGCATTTCGTTAGTTAACACTGTTAAATGTTTCCGTTTGTTGCCACAATCTTTCTTTTGCCAAAACACACCTTGGAGAACTGTTTCTCTACATGGCTGAAATGTTTGGCATAAGCTGTTTATTAAGACTATTGGGGTGGGGGAATGCAAAGAGTGAATTAATCCGTCTGATCGTATGTCTGCCTGTTCATTTGGGTGTAGCCTGCGTGTCCTCCTTCACCAGAACTCACTGCGGAGCAACACTAAAAGCTGTTTTTTTATTGAAATAAAGTGCTACTTGCTAGATATATTGAAACTGTATATAACTAATCTAGAGCCCAACAATTTTGAACAGGGCATAGCATCAACGCTCTGCATGGCATTCACAGGTGTAGGGTCGTATTGCATGTACATGTAACTTTCAGCATATCATTCAGCCAAATAAATAAATACAGTGGTGAAATGTGTTATCAGATTGAGGCAATTAATATACAGCTAAAAATATTATCCTCCTCAAGATGGAGAGCTAGTGTTAAATTATCTATGAATCGTTGGCTCAACCTGTTAACACACTTTAGAAGAACTCAACTCTAAAAGACGACACCAAACCCAGATTCCTCACTTTTCCTGACCAGCCTGACCCTCAACATGCCACCGAGGCAAGACTAACTGATCACGGTCAATCGATGTGTTGTGTATTATTTTTTCACTCTTGGGACAAACGTTAGAGTTAATGTCCATATTTACATCATATTGTCCCATGAAAACAGTTCATCACACTGCATTGTGGTATACATCAGACCAATGTCGTGACTGTCATTTGTTTTGGGTGATTTCTAGTTAATGTAATGTACGGCTGACAAAATGGCTGATACACCAAGTGGACTATATTTCCATGGATCAGCTCTATTGGACACACACATGCTGTTGTTTCAGACTGGATGCCCGTGCCATCCTTTCGACGCTTTCATTTTGTCGCTTCTATGAATATCTTGTGGTGTTGAAGCTGCTGCACTGCGACTGTCATACTGCATGTAGAGTCTATTCATAACAATCTTCATATTTCCAAAAGCGGTCCTGTGTTGTTATCAGCTGTAAATAACTGCTACTCCGAAGCCCTGATAATCACTGGAGTTTCCAACAGGGCTAGTGACGATTCTCAGATAAATTAGCATGGGAATAAAAGATGCTTGCCGGAAGGTGTGCATATCTACATTATAGCATGTTTATGATATATTTTGCAGATTACCTCTATGTAGGGCATTAAAATAATTAGCCTGAACAGTTTCAATATATCAGTTCCTGGTGATGATGAACTTTGGTTGCACACAGCATAATGAGGCGTACGCATTTGTGTTTTGTGTTTGTTTGAGCTTTGTGTTCATTTTTTTTTTCTTTGAAAGGTCATTTCTTTGCAAAGGCTATGCTACAGAATCTGGATTAGTTAATGCTTATAATACATAAACCATCTGCAGTGTATTGGTCGGTGGAACTGAATTATTGCTCTTTGAACTACTACTCTTTTGTGCTGGGAATTCAGATGGGCTCAGTGCAAAGTGATCTGCAGCAAGAGCATGCGGTGCAGTGAACTGACCCTGAATAGTTTGTTAAGACAAACTAAGCCTCTGATAGTTTGAATCATCGCAAATTATTAAATAACATTTTGATTCTGGTGAAAACAAGTGGCTTTTGGGGAACATCCATGTTCTGGTCTTACCTGGAATAGATGAGGTCAGCTTAGGTAGGGCCTAAGTCAAGTATTATTATCCCCTATGAATGCATACACACAAACACACACACACACACACACACACACTTGCATGCACGTACTGTACGAGGCCTGTGTTATAACCATGTAATCTCTTCTCTCAAGAGTCGCTGAGGATTGGATGTAGTACACGGCCATGTTAGCAATGTGTGTGTGTGAGTGTGTGTGTATGCCTCACACCTTCTTTGGCCTACGCAGCAGGGCTGGCTTGGTACAGCTGCCCTGCGGCAGGATAAAAGGCAGATGAGTAGGCGGCTTTGGACCAGACAACCGGCATCTCAATAAGTTGAAGGCCTGATGTGCTGTGTGTGTGTCTGCATACTCTGTGCGTGTGTGTGTGTGAGTGCGTGTGTGTGTGTGTGTGTGTGTGTGTGTGTGTGTGTGTGTGTTTGTGTGTATGGAGAAACAGGGAATATTGTCTGGCCCAACAAGGGGCATCACCTAACAAGGCTTAATAATAAGGTGAAACCACACACACACACACACACACACACTCACAGACATACACTCACGAGATGCAAATACGGTGGAAATGAAAAATGAAAACCCCCTGGAGTATATTAGTGGCTTTTGATGTGCTACTTGACAGTCATAAATAAAAAAAAAACAAGAACAGGGCATTTGTGCGCAGTAGTGCCTTCCCATTTATCCGTTTTTTTCCCCTCATCATCTCCACCTGTCTGTTACCTTGTGCCGAATCCTTTACGCTGCAAAAAAAAAAAAAAAAATCCCTATTTTAACAACTCAGTTGGTGTTACAAAATCTTGTTTTTCTTGAAACAAGTAAACAAATGTGCCAGTGGGATGAGATAATCCCACTTGTTTCCAGTGCAGTTTCTCTTGTTTTGGGAATTCTGGGAGCAAGTAAAAATGTGTTGAAATACAGCAGATCAGCCCAACGGGGTCAAGAAAATCACACTTGATTCAAGAAATAAGCGACAGATTGATTGGCATTGGGAAACAAGTGGGATTATCTCATCACTTGCAGATTTTTTTTTCACTTGTTTGAAGAAAAGAAAGATTTTAATACTGAATATGGAGCATCTAGTTAAGGACCAGCTAAGATGGAGATTTTGGTTTAGTCCTCTTGCTCCCTCTCATTGTGCAGTTCCCTCAGACTTGTAACATCCTTCTCAAGCTGGAAATCATGAATTCTTGGTCACATTTGCATTTCCAGCAAAGCGCTTGTGTCTATAATAGATGCCTAAGATCTTATTTATTCTGTTCAATGCATGTTTGTTTTGGTCAGAGGGAGCAACTCCCCCCTCCTGTACTGATTCCCGTACTGATTCCACATCATTGCGATGTGGTTCCCTGTGCGTCCTCAAGGCAGCGGACGCTTGAAATTATGCTCTCATGTTGGGGTCAAAAAGCCTTTCCTGTTCCCTATGCCATACCAGCGTTTTTAATCAAAGAGCTGTTGTTGCTGTTGCTGTTGTTGTCAGGTGAGTTCAAATTCTGGTCAGGGAAATGAACTTGGTGTCAACTTATCATCCTCACAATCATCAAAGGTGGCATCCTGTCAATGCTGTTTCCTCTCTTGCACCTCCTCTTTTTTCTCCAGGTTGTTCTTTCACTCCTACACTCTTTTAAACATCGCTCCTTCTTTTTTTCTTGTAATCAAATAGATATGCAGGCTCTCCTCTGTCTGTCTCATTTTTTATGCCTCTTTTGTCCTCTGTATGTTCACATGGATGGAAGAAGGGGGTGAGTAACGGCACTGACAGCCACTCATGGCAAAATTCAAATAAGCAAACAAGACTATTCTGAGATCGGCTAAAACTGGACGGAACTGGAGAAAATTGTATTGATGGGGCATGTTATAGAATGAGCAAAATTAGTAATATTGCTGCAACCGAAGCTAAAAAAGCTAGAAGCAAACGCAGCTCGGAGGAGTTAAACGACAAAATGCTTGGCAAGGAAGGCAGAAATTTGACAGTGCAAATAAATTGGCAAAAATTGCTCTGTTCAACAGCAGTTCAGTGAATGCCTTCTATATGCTCTGTTACTGGGTGCATTACAATCAGCTACAAAGCAAATTCTTACCAAAGTGACTGAATGATTTAACATGTTTTTATATTGTGGTATCCCATATCCACATCTGTTACCTTCACTGAAACTAATGCATGGTTCATTTTCCCCCCTCTCTCATATTACTGCATGCATGGCATTAGTATGGCATACAGACCAATGTATTGGACGAATATTGGCCCAAAAATCGGATATTTCCCATTCAGTTGCAACCCACCACTGCTATGATGTTCCTCCTTGACCACAGCTAGAGAAAATGTGTCTATTATTATTTTTATATGTGGGGTGGTGTGGGAGGATTTTGCTTAACAGCCTGGAAAACCTGCACTGACACCTGTCTTACCTGATTTAAAAAGCAGCTAACCTTAAAAGAATTTAATTAGGCTGTGTTTCACTTGAGAGTTTTAGTGTCCTGTTACGCTCTGAAAGCTCTTTCACAGGCTTTTCCACCTGACAAGAGAAAAAAAAACAAAAAAAAAACAAAACACTGAATTTGATGGGCATGGGAATGGGCAGATTTAGAGATAATGACAACTGCCACAAAATGTTAAATGCAAAAATATTGATATTGCCCCCTGGAAAAAATCCATGTCAGTCTATGATGTGAAGTATTAACATGCTTGTGCACTCGGCCTACACGCTCGAACACCAGGCTACTGAGCTGCAGCATGGTCGGGAGCCTGCGGTGGATTTGTCACGCGTAGTAGGTGAGCCTTGAAACGAGTTCATTAGAGATCTAAACATGTACACCCTCATACTAATTACACTCACTGACCAGTGACAAATAAGCCTGTACTGCAGCTAACGAGGCCCAACTCCTTAACTCTTTATGATCCAGCATCATAGCAGGCATACATGCTGGCTTTTCCACCCGCTGAGGATTTCTACTGCAAACATGCTCACAACACACACACACACACACATACACACACACACAGAGACGCACACACTTGCACAGCTCCCCAGGCGGACCTCACCTCCCACACATATTATTTTGGCAGTGATAGAACAACAGCATCTCTCCCGAGAGAGAGAACGAGTGTGCAAGAACTAGCAAGAGAGACAGGGAGGCGTTAGTCTCTCAGATTAAAACACTAAATATACCGAGATGTACAAGACATTTTGTTCTCTGTCTGCAGCACTCTCCTGCCTCCCTCAACTCAATGGGCTTCAATGATTTGAAAGTTCACCAATATTGCCAACGAAAGAAAAAAGACCAGCGTTTTCACATTAAATCAATTTTTACCTACTTCGGTTTACTCACTTTTTACAATTTTTATGACCAAGATTCATAGGATAATGAAATAAGCCTGCAGACCTTTTTTTGTATTTTTTATCCTCAACAATTTTAATCTCATATCAGTACTATTTACCTTAATCAAATCAAGCAATCAATCAATCATTCACTGGAAACACTGACACCTTCATTGAGGTAAGAGCAACTTAAACTCAATGAACGAAAACACAAAAGAGCATGTAATGCTGAGAGCCATGACTTGACTTTAAAATTTGGTGCACATTACATTATACATTAGCACAAAACTCTGAAAAGTCTGAGAGGTCTTCACATCAGTGCACTTTTACACAGCTAAGGTAGAAAAGAACAGGTTTCTGAAAATGTAATAGATTTTTTGTTTGCATTTGCAGTTGTTTGCCTTAAAATGATTATCGACTGGAGCTCAGGGCTTGCTCACCTTTTTATTTACCACTGCATCATTGCGTGTCTCTCTCTCTCTCTTTCTCTATCTCTCCTTCTCTGTCTGCTTGTGTGTGTGTGTGTGTGTGTGTGTGTGTGTGTGTGTGTGTGTGTGTGTTTGTGTGTTGTGTATGAGAGAGTGGCTGCCACCAGCTAATCCTCAGGTTGCGGCAAGTTGATATACATTGGAAATTAAACCTGGAATGGATTTTTCTTCTTATCCGGTAACAATTTTTTTTCATCAAGCTGGTTGAAACAGGGGATTTGAGAGGTGAAAAACAATATATTGCTCTGATTGGGTTTGATTACTTTTTTCTTCACAGTATAGGAATGTGCATTTCTGTTTAAAAAGGGTTACCATGTGCTCTGTTTTTGGTTGGTATGCCCCTATTTTAATTGCCAGTCAGCAGTTTGCCAATTTTACTTATATTTCTTGTTTTCTCCTTATCCCCTGAACGCCCCACAGTGTCATTCCTGGAGTTTGGCCGGACGACCAATGTAAACAAGTAAACATGTCGCCTCCTTGAGATGATGCTAGTACCCTTCGGGCCAACCAGCGATGAGACACTCCATCCCTCCAAGTTTCATCAAAATTGAATTCATGGCGTAGAAGTTATGACTTTTCCAAGTTTGGGCTTTAATTACAGCGTGGCCCTCAGGCCGCTCAGCGTAATGTTTTTGCTAGAGCACAGTGCCAAAAAAATCATGTCTCCAAGTTTTATTTGCAAATGCAGAGATATGATAATTGAATTAAATAAATAAATAAATAAATGCATAAATAAGTAAAAACTGACCTTTAATTACAGCGCCAACATTAGGCTTGCTTACCTCCAGCTGTATTATGTAATTAAGATTAGGATAAACTTTATTGTTATATATACAGATTATTATTGTGATTCGAATTTGTGGTAGTAGTAGCAGCAGTAGTAGTGTTTAGCACCAGTGTTGTGTTTGCACTTTTGATTCCCTGTCTGAATGTGCTTTGCTTTCCGCTAAAGAGAGATCTTTCTCATGGCATTAGAGGCACAACCTGCATCAACCTTTCAGGTACGGGACAGTCTTTCAAACTCGGCCGCCTTGTAACCCCACATCTCATCACACTATAATAATAGAGGTCTTCATTATAAATATTTGAGAATGCCCACTTGTGTATTTTGGAGCGGGCTGCGGAAATTATAATCCTTTTTTTCCTCTTATTTGTTATTTTATTTGGTAATGGTGGCCATTTTCTTGCTGTGTTTTAGCCCAGTAAATATAGGGGAAGTAATGTTTTACTGTTCCCCTTACAAAGTACAACTCCTCATGGTCCCATGGTTCAAGTTTGCCTAGGATGCTGAAATAATGTAATTATTTGCAGCAGTGGTGTGTTTGGGGGTAATTTTGGCTTTGATTCACTGTTCTTCCCTTTTGGGATCCCAGTTTTGTGTTTACTGCAAATTGCCTCCCGAAAATGTGTATATCATAATAAAAGTACTAATTATGAGCATCAGATGATTGTCTGTTTGTGGTTTCCAGGGTGTGAAGGGGATTTTTTTTTTTTTTTTCTCACAGTATTCTGATGTAGCGGTAGTTGCTGTTTTCTTGCAGTGTGGTGATTCAACAAGGCTGCAAACAAATTAGACAAGTGAAGCGGCTTCATTCCCATCTCTCCATCTTGGACTGTACCACTTTCTACAATCACATACCTGTGTATAGTGTTTTTTGCCTTGTTTCTTTCTAAATGAGTAGGGGTCTTAGTTATTACCAGCCTAAATTTCCTATTGTTTAGCAGTCATGAACGTTATGCCTCCCACTGCACCTCAGTAACAGTTGTGCTGTAGCTCGCTCAGTTGGGTGAGCCACCAAAACTGTCAGGGATAGAGATTTTAGAGCCACCCATGCTGAAACTGTAGGCACTTCTGGAACTGCAATTTGAATGAAATCATCCAGCAGACAGGATGCTGCTCTGAGCTTTTTTTTTTTTTTTTCTTCTCCTACCTATGGCCATGAAGTCCTCGTGGTCCCAGGCCTGCAGCTGGGCTAACGGTCCGCTGTACAGCAGCAGTCCATCAGGCACATCGGTGATGAACTCCAGCGACATGTGGCTCTCAAAGCAAAGCATTATGGGAGGAAACCAGGCATAGCCGTTTCCCTGGAAACTGTGCTTGTTCTGCTGGCACTCGGGCCCCTCAAACTGAGCCGGGCATTGGCACCTTGGGAAGAAGAGGAAATCAAGAGCCAGAATTAGAAAATGGATTAAGTTAATGTGTTTTTTCTTTTTTTGTTTGTTTGTTTCAAGGCCACTTTCACCTCTTTGATTTTAAGGTTACGCCTGCAAAGCTGCACACACACACACACACACACACACACACACAGACACACACACACGCTTGTTTAACTGGCCTTGTGAGAAAATTCCTCTGACTATACATGAGTCATATATATAAGGTGCACCAGTATACCACGTACCAAGGCTGCGTCCTCACTGCAGCGGGAGCTTTGCCGCATGTCATCCCCTGTCTCTCCCCTGCCTTTCCTGTCTCTCTCTACTGTTGCTATAAAAATGAAGCGAGATGCTAAAAAACTCAGGGAAAAACAAACAAATCAAAAACAATTACTGCTCCTACTGCTGATGCAGCCAGGGCAACAGGTTTCCAGAGGTGCAAAATAAAGTCATTACAACCAAATGGAAAACTCTGTATGCAGCATGAAGACCTGTCTGACTATACCGTGAGCTTCTCATCTTGGAAAGGGAGAGGGATCATTGTTTTTGAAAGCTTCAGAGATTTCATTCTGTTGGACTGAGCTGAGTCCCAGCGAGAGGCAGCAGCAGCATAGTGGACAGCTCTTTTATTCTCAACTGACTGGTGACGTTGTTTTCGTTCTTTTCTTTCTACTCAGTGTTTACACACAGTCTAACGAGAACTGGTTTTAAAAACGCAACAACCTGTCCTTTAACCGTTGCCCTCACCTAATCCTGAATTTAGCCCAAACATTACAACACGTGTGGGAAGTGGTTAAGCCCTTTGAGAGTGTAAACAGTGATACTGCGCTTTACATAAACTTGAACTAGAACTTGAGTCATCATGCCTAAATAAAATTCAGAGACCACTCTGCATGTTGAAAACACCTCTCCGACCCCGCTCTCTCTCTTTCTGAACAACTAGTTTTATTCTTTCCACTCTTCTGCTCTGTGTCTGTCTCAGTATGGTTGTTTTCTCCTCTCAGATATTCTTCCCCTACAACCATCTCTCTCTCTCTCTCTCTCTCTCTCTCTCTCTCTCTCTCTCTGTGTCTGTTTCACTGATGCAGATGTTCTCATTATGGGAAATACTACAGGGAGAACCACCACATCACTAAAAAGCCAACCCTTCTCTCCCTTTTCCTTTATCTCAATGCCTCCTCTCATCCTTCCACTACCATCCTACCTCTGTCTCCACACTTCACCCACCTCTCACCATTTCTCTCAGCCATCTCCCACCACTGAGGTTGTGCAACACTCTAATTCACCCTTCTCCTTTTCTGAATACCCACCACTTTTTTCCACTTCATCATTTCCATCTTCTCATCTTTTCTTTCTTTCTCCAGTCATTCTGGCATCTTTGATTTTTTTTTTTCCTTTTTCTTTGCAAGTACAGTCTGGCACCTGTCCTCTCCAGTCATCATCTTATTTCCTTCAAGCTATCTGCAGATTTCAGAAAGCCAGATTTAAGGATCTTGGCGAGACGTTTTCAATGCTACCTGCAGTTTGACTGAAGAGCAATTTAAAGCTGAAGCAAAGAAACAAAGCTGACAAAGCCAGCCGGCTTCTGCTTGAACAAAGCTCAGGAGAGCTGTTAAACTATAAATGGACAAAATAAAAAAAAGAACAAGGGGGGATCAATTGTTCAAAGAATTCACTGTGTTTTGGAAAATTGGATCTGCTGTTCCATAATAACACTTCAGTAAACATGTTGAGTGATTATTCGTGACAAGTGTTATCCAAATTCAGAAGACTGACCCTTGAGTTAAAAGCTGTTAGTCACTGTTTTATTACGTGGCTTGTAGATTCATCGTAGAACCTGCACATCATCGAATGGTTCATATTCTTTATTGACAAACTGTCATTTCAATCCATAGAGCATCTTTTTCAAGCTACTTCTCACATGAAGGAAGTCACAGCGTCAGGTCAGTTTTGTCCTGATGAAGATGCACTGATCGACACGTTGTCAGTGTGTCAATAAAGAATGTAAAAGCTTTTGTGTGTGGGCTCTACTTTCAGCAAGTCATGCACATCTAACTCTCCACTTCTGCAAATTCATTTTAGTAGCAAAGCACTGTTTACTTTTTCAATCGGCGTGCTTCATTTTCAGAAAGCACCTCTAAATAAGGGAGCTATTAACCTCCCAGATTTCAAATTATATTACACTGTTTCCCAGCTTTGCAACATTTGGCTCGTATTGAACAGCATATTGTAGATCCAGTACTGTTGAAATACTTAATGTACACTGGATCCCTAAAGACCTAGAATGTATAACCAAAAAAACTCTATTATAACATATATTTTGAGACTATCCTCTAGCGAAAAACAGCCCCATAGGTCGCTTGTACAGCAGCTTATAACAACCTATAGTTATGTTTTATAGGTAAGCAACCTCTAGCGGTCCTCTAAATAACAACACTAGCCGTCTTTCCACTGTCCTGCCACTGTGACCTGGGTTGTCTTCGAGCTAGATGGTGTTAATGACCCTCGGCCCCAAGCGGCGAGAACAAAAACCATTTGTGTCCCCACTGCTGCCAGCTCTCTGACTATATAATCTGATAACATCACCATTTTGGCAAACACCATAAATTTGACGTGGGACATTATCCTCTGCCCAGAGAGTGAGCTGAGCCCTAATGTCTTCGTTTGACTGGGACTGCCGATTGTCCTCCATTTTTCTTTTCTGTCTGGCCCACGGGTATTTGGTGGGCCATTTGCAACTGGAAACTGGGCCCAACAGCCCCATCAAGTGACAATGGATATGCAGCTGGCTTTGGTGAGCACCAGCACATCCGCGTTTTGCATGACAGCAGACAGCTCGCTACCCTTACTCTAGGGAGCAACCTCAGTCCATGTAAGGAGGTTGCTGAGGTGGTGGATGGGTCAATCAAGACAACTTTCACTCAAACCTAACCTTAACCATGTCCTTTTCCTAACCTTAACCATTACAGCAATCCTTTCCCTAACCTTAACAATAACCTTGTGATAACCTTAACCTTGGTTAGTTTGCTGACCTGTGTATTTGTTTGGACTGGATGACTTGTTGCATACTGTTGAGTGTTGACAACTTCAGCAACATATCACTGTGTAACCCTAGGTAACAATCTCTGGGTTGGATCACTTCATAAATGATATGGTATTTATTGCACAGGGGATTTCTGTAAAGATGGTCTCTGTAAAGATGGTGTGTTTCATGAATTTTCAATCCTGTTCTCATTTCTTTAAATACCTTCAGATGAGGAGCTGGGTAACAGACAATACATCGAGAGGAAATAATGGAAATAAGGGAAAGCTTTCGTTCAACAGAAAATATTATGATAAAAATGTATTCATTTATCAATACCCACTGACGTCATGACTACTTAACATGTGAGGAAAAATTTGAGATATTGGTAAAAGCTTCATATAAATAGGAAACAATACTTAAATAATACTTGAAACAAAGACGGATCCAGTTTAATGTCTTACCAGGAGATAAACATAAAAAAGAAGGAAAATGTATGAAACCCTGTATTGCACCACAGATACCGATGGTTAAAATCTAATTTTGGACACTAGCAGAGATCAAAAATTAAGAGTGAAATTTTGAAGACATTCTGAATACAGTCAGTGTGGGTGAACACAAAAGTGCCTTTAAAAGGATACCTCACCCAAAAGCTGTCTATTTTTTATCATTTACACACCACATGCTGTTTAAAATGTCCAATTTAAAAAAAAACAAAAAAAAAACGGTTTTAATCTTATGCCTCCTGGAGAATGAAGCATCCAAAAACTGACTCTATTTCTGTGGCGACTTTGACGAAAGGCAGCAAAAAAAAAAAAACAGGATATGAAAATGATCATTTAAAATTGTAGAACTTTTAGTGCGGTATAATCAAAGTCTTGAGTCTCTGTATGTTCAGTACAGTAATTATGATGAAAATTCGCTCAATAAATGATGGAAAAATGCCTCCCACAGGACTGTCGCAGTCAGAATGTATTTTCTGTTAACAGGTTCTAAGCCTGATTTTCCAAAGCTGAAAGTAGTGTCCATGTCCTGAGGGAAAAATAAATAAATAAATAAAATCCATGACTGTTATTAGATAACATAATACTGCAATACCCCAGCATATATATGATATTATTGTAATATTATTATAGGATGAATGCATTTATTTTTACATTATGCACTTTTTTGCTACAAATTTCTAATATATATATATATATATTTCTTATAATTTCACTTATGCTTACATATATTTTTCTCTCAAGAATTTGAGCTACTGCAAATGACCCAATTTCCCCTTGAGCATGAAATAAAGTATTTCTGATTCTGATATTATTATTATTATTATTATTATAGACTTGCATAAAGCTGCATGAAGACTCTGGACTGGAGAAATGGCTACAGATACACACTTTTTTGTTTTGCCATTTTAAGACAATTCTGCGTAAGTAAATGATACAGGGGAGTAAATGATAAACAATACTTTGCTTTTGGGTGAATTATGACTTTAATGAGGATGCATGGATCCCCTGCTCTTTCAACAGAATGCATCATTCTGGTTTGGCTAATTGTTTTGTCGTTAAATTGCGATCCCTTCTTCTCTCATTTCTTCTTTCATCTTTCATCATTTGTTCGCTGTGTGCCACGTTATGCTGTTTGTGTCCAACACCGCCGTGAATTCTTCCAACAGAATAAAACATTCCCTCACTCTTTCCACCTGTTGCTCACGGTCATAATGGATCCACATCCAAACACAAACTAAACACATGCAGCACCACCAAGCTACACACACACACACACACACACACACAATGCTGAGAAACAAGTTATTTCTCCAGGGCAATTGCTCTGCTCCTAATAAGTGAGTTTTTCATTGGTTTGTTATTCACACCCCAATCCTTTCTCCACATATTCTCTCTGTTTCGCCCTTTGGATCCCAAAC
>OMLB01055032.1:0-11536 GCA_900302555.1 Myripristis jacobus
GGCTATTTGACCAAGAAGGAGAGTGATGGAGTGCTGCAGCAGATGACCTGGCCTCCACAGTCACCAGACCTGAACCTAATCAAGATGGTTTGGGGTGAGCTGGACCGCAGAGTGAAGGCAAAGGGGCCAACAAGTGCTAAACACCTCTGGGAACTCCTTCAAGACAGTTGGAAAACCATTTCAGGTGACTACCTCTTGAAGCTCATGGAGAAAATGCCAAGAGTGTGCAAAGCAGTAATCAGAGCAAAGGGTGGCTATTTTGAAGAAACTAGAATATAAAACATGTTTTCAGTTATTTCACCTTTTTTTGTTAAGTACATAACTCCACATGTGTTCATTCATAGTTCTGATGCCTTCAGTGAGAATCTACAATGTAAATTGTCATGAAAATAAAGAAAACGCATTGAATGAGAAGGTGTGTCCAAACTTTTGGCCTGTACTGTATATATATATATAATTTCGAATTTTTTCGTTCATTCAAATCCTCGATATTGCAGTGTCCCCCACCCCCCTCCACCTCTTTTTTTGTGTGTGGTCAGTCCCAGGAAGCCCCTGCAAAAATGCATGGGCAACCCCACACATCCACCAATGGTCGTCACCGTCCACTTCTTGCAGTGCCATGTGCCACTTTTCGGGATTGAGAGTTCTCAAGGTAAGAACAAACTTTTAACCGGCTTGTATTTATTAAAATGTTTGTTAAGTTAAATTAAATGTTGGACAGGTAAACTAGAGCATTTTAGCAACTCTGAAGCTGTATTATTTACTCAGAGTATCGTGTATTTTAAATACATATATTGGGCATTAAAATTCGTTTTTGTTAGATAGTTAGATGGTTGGTGGGAACTTTAGTTCGATGGAAGACTTAATTTCCTAGCAATATCCACGTCTTCCTAAGATGACTCTCGGTTTTTAAGACTTATTTAGACTTAGAGCTTCGGAGTTGCTACAAAGTTTATAATATTTATTTATTTTCACTGTGACAGTGGTAAGCTACCGACGCCCATAGACTTCAAGTTCTTCAAGTTAAATGTAAGGTGAGCTAAGTGCAATGCTGACTTTATTTTATGCAGTATAACGTGACGTTATTCATCCGATTGTCTAGTATAGAGTCACATTGATGTCAATTGTCGAGCGGGCGATAAAACACACACGAGCAAATTATTTTATTACACACGCACACTTTTAGTCCCTCCTGGCATCCGTTTCACGAAGCAGGTTCAAAAAACTCCGAGTCTTACCCCGAACTCTGAGTTGATCTACTCTGAGATAGGAAACTCTGAGTTTTCAGTTCCAAACAGCTGATTTGAGTTTCAAATTCAATAACCGAGAGAGGTACCGAGACAGACGTACGAGCGAGTGGAAATGCACAGCAAGAACAGTAGTGTCATCTCGCGTGAATATGTAACTATACATGTGTAACTAAATATCTAGTTTAAGCAACAGTATGTATGTATGTGAAACCTAAACATTTATACAGAAGCCAAAGTGAAAACATGAGAGCTGCCGTGCTTTGCCCACTGCTGTGTCTCAAACACACACACCTCTGTCAGCTTGCTTTCAGGCTGCCGACAAGCAGCGCACTGACTTAGCTCGCCTATTGAAGGGAAGAGGGTTCACTCCGCTTTCGATGACCATGTCACTCTACTGTAAATGCTTTGTTTACTGAGAATGAGATGAGATGGAGTAGATGTTTACCAGTAAGCGTGACTCCAATAATTTAACAATATGTTAAATAATTTAACAATAACAAACAATAACAAAATTATTATTAACAAACTATATTTGTTCTAAAAATGTAAATTACTTATCAAACAGACCTAACAATTCAACTACCAATGAATGAGCAGTAGTATGCATGTGATAACATAGATTGAATATTAAAACTACGCCAAACTGATACCTCTTCTCTGAATAGACAAGCTAAGCCAGTGTACTGCTGTAAGCCAGTGAAAACAGAGCGGAGTGGGAACTCTTGCTTTGTAGCACAATCTATGTCAGGGCGCTGCTGTAGCTGGAAGGTGTCTTTGCCTTCTGGACTCGTGCAGTGCAGGTGCAGTTATTGTAATGTTTTTTCTTGGTGGTGCAGGTGAAAGGACTGGAGGGATTGTGCCACCCAGGTTTGCTTCCCCCCATGTAATTTTCCCAAGACATACGTTTATATTTCAAAATAGATTCTGTTTTATTTGGCTAATTTCCCCATTCCGTCCACGAATCATTGATAGCAGAAATGACATTAACAATATCATTAGGGTCATTTTCACAGGTTTTAACAAAAAAATTATTAAATGTAATCTTGCCTGGGCAACTTTCTCTTACCTTTCTCTCCTTCTGCAAGCACGCAGCAGCAGGGTGATGACTCCGCTGTTCATTTTTCAAAATAAAGTTAATTGCAGTGTAGTGTAACATTTCATGATATTTAAATTATAATTTCAAACTCTGATTATAAGTAACTCTGACTTTCTTTTTCAGAGCCGCCGCACTTCGTACAGTGGGACAACCTATGCTTTATCATATGAACTGGATCTGCAAGTTCTGCACATTTTCTACTACTAACAGACGGAGCATTATAAGGCATTACAAACAAAAACACGGACACTATAATAGGTCATGCCCCTTACCTTGCATTTATAATGACTGTGTTTGCTCTTTTAGGACACAGGTTGCCCTGAAAAATCACTTGCTGAAACATGAATCACTGCATCAATCTGTTGTTGCCCATGGATCTCAGTCAAATGTATTAAGTCATCGCCTAAAGTGTGAATTATGTGATTTTTCTGAACCATGTACTCTTAAGCAATACTTTATTCATTTGGGATCTCATTTGAAAAGTAAGGAAACTATTAACTGTCCCTTTGAGCAGTGTCAATTCATGTCTGGTGTGTATTCCACATTTACTGGCCACAAAAGTAGATATCACAAGGATTCTGGACTAAAACAATTAATACCTGAACTAATTTGCGATCACAGTCCAACAGAAACCAGAGGGGAAGAAATAGGACATTTGGTGTCAGTGAATGATAACCCTCCAAATGACGAAGATGACAGTTACGATTATGAAGAATCAATAAGGCACAGACTTGCATCCTTATTCTTGCGTATGCAAACAATTTTGCATGTGTCCAAGTCAGCTACACAGGAAATAGTTAATGAACTGTATGAGATAGGTGTTTTAGCAGGAGAGTTTACCAATAGGGCAATTGAAAAAGTGCTAAGGCAACATAATTGCAACACTGATAACACTCTTTTAACTGTGTTAAGGGAAACACTGCAGGAAACAAATCCTCTTTGTCTGCTTTCAAAGACAGGACCTTTTGGTACTGACCACAGGAGGTCACAGTTTTTCAAAAATAATTTTTCTTTCATTGAGCCAGTGGAGTGTTTTTTAGACACTACTACCAGGAAGAATACATTTGTATATGTTCCGATTCTAAGCGTTTTAACAGAGTTGCTGAACAGAAATGATATTCTAGACAAAGTATTAATTGAAGAATCTGTTACGTCACAGTCTGGTCATTTTAAAACTTTTCGTGACGGCTTATTCTTTAAAGAAAATCCACTGCTCTCCAGAGAGGAGCTGTCAATTGCTATTGGACTGTACACTGATGACTTTGAAATTTGTAATCTTTTAGGGACTTCTAGAAAAAAAAATAAGGTGTGTGCTGTGTACTGGGTAATAGCCAATTTGCCTATCAAATATCGATCTTCTCTACAATCTATATACCTTGCACTACTGTGTAACAGTAATGATGTAAAAACATCTGGCCATGAGAAAATTCTTGAGCCACTTATAAATGACCTACAGATACTTGAGAATCAGGGTCTGTTCATCCAGAGGTTAGGAGCAAGCATCAAAGGAACACTTCTTTTTGTCTCTGCCGATAACTTAGCCGCTCATTCACTTGCTGGCCTTCAGGAATCATTCACTGTTGATAAATTTTGCAGATTTTGTTTAGCCAGCCGTCGAAATATTCAGACAACTGATGTAAGGAATGGGTTATTTCCCCTCAGGACAAGATTGACTCATGAGGCAGATGTTTTGGAGGTTAAACACAATCAACATGTACAGAATATAAATGGTGTTAAAAGTGATTGTGTTTTGAACAAGCTGACTTACTTTCACACAGTTACAGGGTTCCCACCTGACTTTCTGCATGATCTCCTGGAGGGAATTGTGCCTGTTGAACTTATTTGAGATAAACTTGTTCAAACACAAACTAAGTATTTCACTTTACTCATTCTCCGATAAGACTAACCGGCCCAACAGAATACCACAGAGTTTCAGAAGTAATCAATTGGTGGCAACGGCCATGAAAATTGGACTTTGTTAAGACTGCTTCCATTGATCATCGGTGATCTAATCCCAGAGAATGGCAAAGCATGGGGTGTGCTCCTTGAGTTGAAGGACATAGTGGAACTCCTGGCATCATCCACTTTCAAAGATCAATCTTTATGCTATTTGGAAGATAAAATCTCAGTCCACAGGCAGTTGCTTCAGGAGGCCTTTCCTGACTATAAACTAAGGCCAAAACACCATTTCATAGAACATTATCCACACCTCATCAGTTGCTTTGGACCTTTACTGGACTGTTGGACAATTCGCTTTGAAGCGAAGCACAGCTTTTTCAAAAAAGCTGTGCGTGATGTGAACAATTTTAAGAACATTTTGCTAACACTAGCCACAAGACACCAACATATGTTAGCTTACTTCCTTGATATGCCCAGCCTTTTTAAACCACCAGTGGAGGTTGGCAATGTATCGCTGGTTTCTGTGGACATTTTGGATAATTCGGTCAAACAGGCAATCAGGCTTAAGTTCAAGGATGTTAAGACTGTGTCTCTTGCAACAGGTGTCACTCTACATGGAACTAAATACTCTGAGGGGATGTTTGTTTCTTTTGGAAGCACCAGCGGACTGCCTGATTTTGCTCAAATTCGCAAAGTAGTGATTGTGGGCCACAAGGTGTCATTTATCACTGAATCCTTTTCATCCTGGTACTTGGAGCACTTCAGATGCTATGAACTGACTAGGAAACTTTCCATAGACCTTGAAGTTGCAGACCCAGAGGATTTGAACCACTTCTGCCCACTGGCCCCTTACATGGTGCAAGGAAGACTAATGGTCTCACCCAAGGTGTTTTTACTTCATTGAGGTAACTATTTATGCTAAAAATGTCTGATATGCGAAGTGATACTCTGAATTATCCTTTGAATTTGAAATGCAATTTTATTACACACTTGGCCTTATTTTTGGAGGCTTGGCCCCTTTTCTGTGCTTTGTCATAAAAATGATGTTGCCATGTGCCAAGATCTCAGTAATTAACTTAGTGACCTCACTTTCCTCAATCAAAATAGGGCCCAAACCAGATCTGTCCCTAAAGAGATTGTTCACTCAAAAATGAAAATTCAGTCATCTACTCCAGTGGTTCCCAACCCAGTCCTCAAGGCACCCCTGTCCTGCAGGTTTTTGTGTCAGCTCTGCTCTTTCACACCTGATCCAATTAAGGGTTTCATGGTTGAAGCAGATCTACCTGAACAGGGTGTGCAGGAAGGTGCATGGACCTTAATTGGGTCAGCTGTGCAAGAGTAGAGCTGAAACAAAAACCTGCAGGACAGGGGTGCCTTGAGGACTGGGTTGGGAACCACTGATCTACTCAACCCTTATGCTGATGGTATGTCGGGTGTGAAGTTTTTTAATCCACAAAACGCTCCTGGAGTGTCACAGGGCCAAAGCTTTTCAAACATTTTAAGTGAATGATGATCAGGATTCAAATGTTAAAAAGAAAAGGGAAAAAAAGAATGAAGCCATAAATGCCAACACACTGCTCTTCCCAAGTAATCAAAGTGTCCTGAAGTGTCGATCTGCCAAGTTGTCCTGAAAAAACATCACAAACTCGTGTTTTTAGTTTTACTGTAGCCTGTACTTTCTACACGTACTCACGCACACTCCTTTGCAGCTCACTTGGCACTGTGTGAGCTGCAGTAAAAGTAAAAACACAAGTGGATGGATGTTCCTGATGCATCAACATGCCATGGTAATTTGAAAAAAACACCCAAACTTGTGTTTTTACTCTTATTGCAGTTCACGCAGCACTATGTGAGCTGCAGGGGTGTATACGTGAGCATGTATAGGAAGTACAGGCTATAGTAAATTGGGAGACTAAAAAATAAAAGTTTGTAATGTTTTTTCCAAACAACTTGGCATATCGACGCTTCAGGACACTTGGATTACTTGGGACGAGCACTATAGATGCATTTTATGGATTAATTATGCTTTTTTTTTAAACGTTTGAATCCTAGTCACCATTTACCTCAATTGTTTGCAAAGTTTGGTCCTGTGAAACTCAGTGTTTTTTGGATTAAAAAACTTCATCCGACATTCCATCACCACGAGGGGAGAGTAGATGATGACTGAATTTTTATTTTTGGGTGAACAATCCCTTTAAATTAAATCAATGAATTGGATTAGTTAAAACAGAATTGAAACCAGCCCTTTTTTGTTCTAATGCTCCTCTTCTGTTGCCAGCATGTTGATTCACGTCATTCTGGCGGATGATGACATCCGCAGGGTCCAGATTGAAACTCTTCCAGAGACAGTGGATGAGTTTAAGACTACACTCAGCAAGCTCAATCTAGAGGGTGATATTGTTATCCAGTTCCAAGATCAAGAGTTCAACAATGAGCTGTGCAACTTGAATGACATGTCTGAGATGCCCACAGAGAGACCAAGGCTGAAGATAATACAGAAGGTACCACCCAATACGCCCTCCTCTGTATTCTCCCTGGATTCTGGTAGTTCTGACTGCTCCAGTAGGTCCTTAACATGTTCCACATCAACCTCTCGTTCCAAGCACTGGCCTGAACATTTTACCATACCCACTTTCTCTTATGATGTTGAACTCAAGCTCAAAAAAGGAAATGAGATGTATGAAAAAGATGGTTCCCTACTTACTGTGACCACTGCTATAAAGAGAGACATACTTGACAGAGTAGGAAGTGCCATGTATAAGTACAGTGCATATCCAACATCAAAACAGATTGAGGATGTTGCCAAAGTGCTTGTTGAAAAGCATCCCTGTTTGAGAGAGGCAGGCTCTTCAGAAGGGTGGTACTGCTGGAAGTTCAGCCTCAGTTTTAAGATGGGCAACCTCCGTCAGAGGTACCGAATTGCTGGATGTCCAGAGCTTACAGTCAATCAAAAGAGGTCCAACACATCAACTGGGAACAAGAAACTGAAAAAAGCAAAACGATCTGAGATAAACTTCTTGCCAGATATTCCTGAGGGGAAGACTCCAGACTGCCTTGAAAGTGAGAGAGAAGCTCTAAAAGCAGAGATGAAGAAAAAGAAAAGAGACGAGAAAATGATTGATGTTTTGATGGAGAGCACCTTTGCCTTGCGAAGGAAGGAGATTGTTGATGGTGAGCCTCCTGTGTCCGAAGTTGAAGACAGATGGCCAGCACTATTCTCAGAAAGACAGGTGATTTAGTAGACAATATATTATTATTGTTGTTGGTTATTTTTAAATTCAGTTTCAGTTAATATTTGAATTTGAATTTTATTTCAATATGAGCATTTTGTGTTAATTCAAAAATGCATTTTTGTTTTTTTGCCATTTTAATCAGTTTTGCCAACTGAATTTTACAATTTAATGGCCTAGAAGAGTCGGTCAGTCTAATTGCAACCTCTTTGCTGAACCTAATAATCTGCTGCCCTTCTGCATTTTTCCTTTTTATCATCCATCTCCCCTTATAGTTAGCCTACTGTCATTCTGACCTACAGAGAAGTATCTCAGCAAATCTAAGTACTTAACCTTGCTTGAATTGTAGTTTTATGCCACTACAGTATGTAGACTATATCATATCACATGGCTCTACTTGTGTTTGTATGTATTCAGTGTGTTTTATGTTGTAAGGAAACCACTAACAAGTCATTTGTTTTTCTTCTTACAGATTTTATGCGCCTTGTTTCTACTGATCTCCACCGGGCTTTCTTTGATGGACTCGACAAGTATGTCCCAAGACTCCTGGAAATGTACAGAGTGCAAAGTAGTAGCTGTTCTGACCTCCGCAGTCTGCTTCAGCCCCTTGATGTTCAAGTAAGGATAGTCTGATTACACCCAATCTGTTGATCACAATCTTTTAACCATCAATAAAAAAAAAACAACACATTGTATCACTTGTAAAAATAGTGTCAGATATTTGTCAAATCTGATTTGCTGAAAAGCTGTTACTGTCATTAGCTTATCTACAGTTTAGGGTTCACTGAGCCTGAAAAAAATGATATAGACTCTTAATGACAAAATTAAACTGACATTTTATTTTCCTGGAAAACCTATTAGATAACAGTGGTAATGTGTATGGAATAATATACTACTTATTTTGGGCTCAGCTGAATGTGTTGCCATTTTGACAGAGCAGCCATGTCCAATTTAGTGTGTAAGTTTTTTGTTTTTTTTGAGTCAAATGCTAACTAACACAACAGCAGCCCCTGTGTTGTTAGAAAACGCAACATACAGGAGGCATGCCTGATTGCTGTAGTGGTGACAGTGTCTTCTGTTTTTTGTTCTTGTGTGCTGAGACTTCAAACCAGAAGAAAAGAGCCGCTGCTTTGCTTGGACTTCCATATTACCTGAAGGAGGATCCCAACAGTTTCCTCATCATCCTTGAGGTGTGTGAGTTGATTTCAATGTGAAAAAATACTTTATTAATTTATCTATCATTTATCTAACGATTCGATCTTTACTGTCTATTGTGAGTAACAGACCAATCAGACAGGACACATTTTGAATGTTGCAAATCATGAGGCCCACAGCACTGCCTTGATAAAGCAATTAAAAAAAAATGTTGCTAGGTAACCACCAAATTATCTGTCCTAGCCTAACTGTTTCTGCTTTGAAGTAAACACAGGCCTGCAACTTTAGTTTTAGAGTGACTCCCAAAAAAATGCTTTAAGTTTAACATGGAGACAGTATATGCAGTATATGACAGTATATAAGTATATGCTGTATATTTGATTCTGCTCTTCAGGCTTCGGCTTCGGAGCAGGAGGCTGTAAAAGGAGTGGACGTTGGCCTTCTGATTGTTACTGAAGAAAGTGGAATCAAACAAGAGGTGCTGGCAAATGAAATCATCGATGTTGCTGTTGTTCTGGAGGAGCACATCATTCTGCACGAGCTTAAAGATGTTGCAAATGCCTTTGCAACACTGATGGGTCTCCTTTACTGCCTCAACATAGACTATCCGAAAACACTGAAGTACTCATTTGAGGCAATACAAAAACTTTTCATGGGCATCGGCAGTGGCAATTGTTCAGTGAAAGTTCATGGACTCCGAAACAAGATGGTTCAAGGCAAAGTGTAGTGACAGGCTGCTCAAGTTAATGACAAGCTGGCCAAGTTAATGGCAACTGGCCAAGTTAATGGCAATCTGGCCAAGTTAATGGCAGGCTGGTTAATGGCAAACTGGCCAAGTTAATGGCAGGCTGGTTAATGGCAAGTTAATGGCAGGCTGGTTAATGGCAAGCTGGCCAAGTTAATGGCAACTGGCCAAGTTAATGGCAACTGGCCAAGTTAATAGCATCATTGTTTCAGTTGATCTGATTGTATACACTACAACGTATCACATTCACACTGTTAAATGCTGTCAGTGACATAAAATGACATTCTGGATGTTCTTTGTGGATGAATCAATTTATTTAGTACTGTTAAAATAGAATTTGTTGCATGAGCTTAACATTGTAAGTAAAATGAACTATTCCTGAAAAAGTAACCTGGCTGCATGCCTTAAAAAGATTAGTTGATTCAACAAAATACTTAGTTGAGCCAACTTTTAGTAGTATGTTTGCACAACTTGCGATATCCATGCAAATTAGTTGGTTTTACTAGTTATTTTATGTTCGTTTCACTGGTATTTAGGTTTGTACAACTTAAAATGTTTTGCTGATATCACTAAAAAACTTGTTTATTATACTTAAGGTATATAGTTGATAGGACTACTTACCAGTTTCTTCTTTGCCAAGCCAATTATTTATTCTAAGTTGAAAGAACTCCAATATATGTGCAAACAACTTGAGGTTCTTAGCTTGCCTAACTCAACATTTTAAGGCAGCCAGGTTACAAATTATTTTAAGTTCAATGAACTTGTTTTTTTTTTTTTACAGTGCACGCGAGTAATCCTACATATAGTGGCGGAGAATGCTTACAGGTTAAATCAAATCCTACACTCTCATACTGCCCTAGCACAGCTATTATAGCAGAATGCCGCACAGTCCACCGTGTAGGGCACAGCGGTTTCAGGGTGGTCAGAGGAGCATTTGCAGATGTAGCAATGTTTTCAAACATGCTCTTGAACTTTCCTGACTGGCCAAAAAGGATGCCCAACTGGTGGACCCAAGAAAGACAGTCCCGGATAAGTGGGGAGGCCAAGCAGCCAGCTTGTGTGATCAGATTGACACAGTGAGCACCACAATGCACATAGACAGCTAAAGGCTGCTACCTCCTCAGTATTGCCTGTGCACCTTTGCACTTTCCTGCCATGTTTGCGGCACCATCATAAGTCTGCCCACGTAAGCCAGACATAGGCAGATTAAGCCTCAACAAAACATCAGCAGCCACCTTTGCAATGCCCTCACCTGTTGTCTCAGAAACCCTGTACAGCCCAACAAACTCCTCATGTGGGACAAGGTCATGGTCCACATAGCGCAGACAGACACTCTCCTGTTCAGCACTAGAAACATCCTGAGTTTGGAGAGCTCTAATTTCAGTTGCAATGTCTCTAATTATTGTATTGGCCATGATGTTCAGAATTTCATTCTGTATTTTGGGGCTTGTGTACATTGTGTTACACCCTGTTAACCACTTAAGTAAAATGGGATCATCCTCTTCTGCCCTAAGTTTCAAGAGATGATGCAGATTACTATTTTCATCAGTGTGGCCTCTTAACGCCTGACCCTGTCTTGCCACATACCGCACAGAACTAACAATTTTACCTAAGCAATGCCTTGACACCTCCTGCTGTTTACCCCATGTGCTAGATAACTGGGAACTGATGGGGTTCGGCTGATGTGCACTCACACTGACATAGTGGAGGTGGGATTGAGAGTTTTGGTGTGCTGTGAATTTTTCAATGGCTTTTTTCCAATTTTTGAAGCCTGAACTTATGAAAGCAGCATCCGCTCTTTGTCCAAAAGAGGACTGGTGTGAAAACCCTTTGCTGCAGTAAAAACACAAGACTCCTCTCACTGATGGACTGTAATGTAGCCATGGGAAGTCCTGAAACCATTTCTCCTGCAATGTCTTTTTTGCGAGAGTCTGTGTCACTATACACTGTGAGGTCTGAACTGAAACATTCTGTATCCCTTTCCCCTGTCCCTGTGCTGGTGCTGGCATTAATGTCCTCATGGCTGGCTGTGTCCTCATCTGCTGACCCTGTACTGGTGCTGACTCCAATAATTATACTGAAGACCAATAATTTAACAATATGTTAAATTATTATTATTATTTTAAAAATGTAAATTACTTATCAAACAGACCAAACAATT